>JBAMIH010000207.1:0-53709 GCA_038501795.1 Pseudopleuronectes americanus
ATAATATACTATAAAAATATATATATAAAATAAAACATAAAGTAATATAAAAATATATAAAAATAATTAATTAAAAAAATAAAATAATAAAAAATATAAAATAAATAAAATATAAATAATATAAAATATATAAAAATATATAATAACTATAAAAAATAATAATAACCACCCCCCCTACAGCAATCAACCACAAAGCATCACTCATCTGCGACCCACAACCACACCACCACCCACACACAACACACACACCACACACCCACCCACAACAACAAACCACACACCACACACCCACCACACCACACCCACAACCAACCAACCCACAACACAACACTACACACACACCACACACAACCACATCAACACCCAACACATCACCACACCACACAAACCCCCACCAACAAACACACCACACTCCCACCACGCACAACACACACCACCCACACACCTCAACAACACCAACCGACACACCAACCAACAATACACACCCAAACAACCCACACCACACTAACCACCACACCCCCAACAACACAACACACCCACCAAAACCAACACCCCCAACTCACACCCCCAACACCCCACACCACCCTACACCACCACACCCCACAACACCAAGCCCCCTACCACCCACCCACACACACCACACAACCAAACCCCACCCACAACCCATACCACACACCCCCACCCACCCCACCCCACCCACCCAACCACACCCACCCCCCCACCCACCCCCACCCAACCCCACACACCCCACCACCCACCACCCCCCCAACAACCCACCACCCCCACCACACACCCACACCACACCCACCCCCCACACCCCACCCACCCACACCCCCCAACACCCACCACCACCACCCCCACACCACCCCACACCACCCACCCCCCCCACCACACCCCACCACCACACCCCACACACCCACACCCCACCACCAACCCACCCCAACCACCCACACCACCCCAACACCCCACCACACCCACCCCCACCACCCCCCACACCCCCACCCCACACACCACCCACACCACCCCCCCAACCCCACCACACCCCCACCCCACCACCACCCCCCACCCACACCACACCCCCCACCCCAACCACCACCACACCCACCCCCCACACCCACCACCCACCAACCCCCACACCCACCCACACCCACCACCACCACCCACCCCCACCACACCACCACCCCCCACCACCCCCACACCACCCACCACCCCACCCCACCACCCCACCACCCACCCCCCCCACCCACCCCACACCACACCACCCCCCCCACCCACCCCCACCAACCCCACCCCACCCCCCCACCACCCCAACACCCACCCCACCACCCACCACCCACACCACCCCCCACCCCCCACCACACCCCACCCACCACCCCCCACCACCCACCCACCCCCAACACCACCCCCACAACCCACCCACCCCCACCCCCACCCCACCACCCCACCCCCCCCAACCACCCCACCCCCCAACACCCCACCCCACCACCCACAACCACCCCCACCACACCCCCCACCACCCACACACCCCACACCCACCACCCAACACCCCACACCCCACCACCACACACCACCCCCACCACACCCACCCCCCAACCACCCCACCCACACCCCCACCCCCACCCACCACCACCACCACCACCCCCACCCACCCCCACCCCACCCACCACCCCACCCACACCCCCACACCACCCCCCCCACCCCACCCACCCCACCCCCCACCCCCAACCCACACCCCCCACACCCCACCCCCACCACCACCCACACCCCCCCCACCCACACCACCACCCCCCACACCCCCCCACCACCCACCACCCACCCCACCCCACCCCCACCCACCACCCCCACAACCACACCCCCCCCACCACCCACCCCACCCCACCACCCACACCCCCACCCACCCCCACCCACCACACCCACACCCCCCCACCCACCACCCCCCCACCCACCCCCCACACCCCACCACACCCACCACACCCCCCCCACCCCCCCACCACACCCACCCCCACCAACCCACCCCCCCCACCCACCCCCCCACCCCACCACACCCACACCACCCACACCCACCCCCAACCCACCACCCACACCACCCCCCCCAACCCCCCCACCCCCACCACCCCACCCCCCACACCCCAACCCCCCCACACCCCCCCCACCCCACACCCCCACCCCCCCACCCCCCCCACCCACACCCCACCCACCCCCCCCACCCACCCCCCACCCCACCCCCACCCCCCCCACCAACACCACCCCCCCCACCCCACCACCCCACCCCCAACCCCCCCACCACCCACACCCACCCACCCCACCCCACCCCCCCCAACCACCACCCCCCACCCCCCACCCCCACCCACCACCCACCCCACCCCCACCACCCCCACACCCCCCACCCACCCCCCACCCCCACACCCACCCCCCCACCCCCCACCACCCCACCCCCACCCCACCACCCCACCACCACCCCCACCCACCCCACCCCCCCACCACCCCCCACCCACACCCCCCACCCCCCACCCCACCCCCCACCCACACCCCACACCACCACCCCCACCCCACCACACCCCCCACCCACCCACCCCCACCACCCACCCCACACCACCCCCCCCACCCAACCCCCCACCCCACCCCCCACACCCCCCACCACCCCACCCCACCACCCCCCACCCCACCCCACCCACCCCCCCCACCCACCCCCCACACACCCCACCCCACCCCCACCACACCCCCACCCCACCCACCCCCACACCAACCCCCCACCCCCCCACCACCACACCCCCACCACCACCCCACCACCCCCACACCCACCCCCCACCCACACCCCCCACACCACCCCACCCACCACACCCCCACCCCCCACACCCACCCCCCCCACACCCACCCCACCACCCCCCACCCACACCCCCCCACCCACACCACCCCACCCCCCCACACCCACCCCACCCACCCAACCCCCCCACCCCACCACCCCACCCCACCCACCCCCACCCCCACCCCCAACCCACCCCCCCACCCCACCCACCCCACCCCCCACCCACCCACCACACCCCCCCACCCCCACCCCCCCCCACCCCCACCCACCCCCCACCCACCCCACCACCCCCCCCACCCACCCCCACCCCCCCACACCCCCACCCCACCCCCACCCACCCCCACCCACCCCACCCAACCACCCCCCCACCCCCACCCCCACCCACCCCCCACCACCCCACCCCCCCCACACCCCCACCCCCCACCCCACCCCCCCCACCCCCACCACCACCCCCCACCCCACCCCCACCACCACCCCACCCCCCCCACCCCCCCACACCCCCCACCCCCACCCACCCCACACCCCCCACCACACCCCCCCACACCCCCACACCACCCCACCACCCCCCCCACCCCCCACCCCACACCACCCACCCCCACCCACCCCACCCACCCCCCCCAACCCCACCACCACCCCCCCCACCACCACCCCCCAACCCCACCCCACCCCCCACACCCCCCACCCCCCACCAACCCCCACCCCCCCACACCCCACCCACCACCCCACCCCCCCCACCCCACACCCCACCCCCCACCCCCACCCACACCACACCCCCACCCCCCACCACCCCCCCACCCCCACCCCCCACCCACCCCACACCCCACCCCACCCACCCCCCCCCACACCCCCACACCCCACCCCCCCCACACCCCACCCCCACCCACCCCACCCCCCCCACCCACCCCCACCCCACCCCCCCCCCACCCACCACCCCCACCCACCCCCCCACCCCCCCACACCCACCCCCCCACCCCCCACCCACACCCACCACCCCACACCCCACCCCACACCCCCCACCCCCCCACCCACACCCCACCCCCCCACCCACACCCCCCACCCCCACCCCCCCCACCCACCACCCCACACCCCCCCCCCACACCACCCCCCCACCCCCCCACCCACCCACCCCCCACCCACCACACCCACCCCCCACACCCCACCACCCACCCCCACCCCACCCCCCCACCCACCCACACCCCACCACCCCACACCCCCCCCCCACCACCCCCACCACCACACCCCCACCACCCCCCCCCCACCCCCCACCCCACCCCACCCACCCACCCCACCCCACCCACCCACACCCCCCCCAACCCCACCACCCACCCCCACCACACCCCCCCACCCCCACCACCCACCCCCCCACCCCACACCCCACCCCCACCACCCACACCCCCCCCACCCACCCCCCCCACCCCAACCCACCCCCACCCCCCCCACCCACACCCCACCACCCACCCCCCAACCCACCCCCCACCCCCCCACCCACCCCACCCCCCAACCCACCCCACCCACCCCCCACACCCCACCCCCCCCCACCCCACCCCCCCCACACCCCCCCACCACCCACCCCACACCAACCCCACCACCACCCCACACCCCCACCACCACACCCCAACCACCCCACCACCCCCACACCCCCACCCCCACCCCACCCCACCCCACCCCACCACCCACCCCACCCCCCCACCCACCCCCCCCACACCACCCCCACCCACCCCACCACCCCCCACCCCCCCACCCACCCACCCACCACCACCCCCACCCACCCCCACCACCCCCACCCACCACCCCCCCACCCCCACCCACCCCCCCACCCCACCAACCCCCACCACCCCCCCCACCACCCACCCCACACCCCCCCCACACCACCCCACCAACCCCCCACACCACCCACCACCCCCACCCACCCACCCCCACCCCACACCACCCCCCCCCCACACCCCCCCCACACCACCCCCACCCCCACACCCACCACCCCCCCCACACCACCCCACCACCCACCCCCCACCCCCCACACCCCACCCACCCACACACCCCCCCCACCCACCACCCCACACCCCACCCACCCCCCCACCCCCCCACCCCCACCACACCCACCCACACCCCACCACCCCCCCACCCCCACACCCCACCCCACCCACCCCCCCCACCCCCCCACCCCCACCCACACCCCCACCCACCCCCCACCCCCACACCACACCCCCCCACCCACCCCCCACCCACCCCCACCCACCCACCCCCCCCACCCCCCACCACCCCCACCCCACCACCCCCACCCCACCCACCCCCCCACACCCCACCACCCCCACCCACCCCCACCCACCCACCCACACCCACCCCACCCCCCACCCCCACCCCACCACCCCCCACACCCACCCCCCACCCACACCCCACCCCCACCCCCACCCACCCCCCCCACACCCCCCCCACCCCACCCACCCCCACCCCACCCCACCCCCCCAACCCCCCCACCCACCCCCCCACCACCCCCCCCCCACCCCCCCACCCCACACCCCCCCCACCACACCCACCCCCACCCCCCCACCCACACCACCCCACCCACCACCCCACCACACCCCCACCCCCCACACCCACACCCCCCCCCACCCACCCCACCCACCCCCCACCACCCCCCCCACCACCACCCCCACCCAACCACCCCCACACCACCCACCCCCCCACCCCACACCCCACCACCCCCCCACCCCACACCCACCCACCACACCACCCCCCACCCCCACCCACCCACCCCACCACCCCCACCCCCCCACCCACACCACCCCCACCCACCCACCCCCACACCCCCACCACCACACCCCCACCCCCCCACCACCCCACCCACCCCCACCCCCACCCCCCCACCACACCCCCACCCACCCACCACCCCCCCCAACCCCACCCCACCACACCCCCACCACCCCCCACCCACACCAACCCCCACCCCCACCCACCCCACACCCCCCACCCACCCCCCCACCCCAACCCCCCCACCCCCACACCCACCCCCCACCACCCCACCACACCCACCCCCCCACACCACCCACCCCACCACACCCCACCCACCACCCCACCCCCACCCCCACCACCCACCACCCCACACCACCCCCCCCACACCCACCCACCCCACCACACCCCCCCACCCCACACCCCCACCCCACCCCCACCCACACCACCCCCCACCCCCCACCCCCACCCACCCCCACACCACCCCACACCCCCACCACACCCCACCCCCCCACCCACCCACCCCCACCCCCACCACCCACACCACCCCCACCCCCCCCACCACCACCACCCCACCCACCCCACCACCCCCACCCCACCCCACACCCCACCCCCACCACACCCCACCACCACCCCCACCACACCCACCCCCCCACCCACCACCCCCACCCCACCCACACCCCCACCCACCCCCCACCACCCACCCCACCCCCCCCCACCCACCCCCACCCCACACCCACCCACACCCCCCACCCACCCCCACCACCCACCACCCCCCACCCAACACCCCACACCCACCCCACCCCCACCCACACCCCACCCCCACCACCACCCCCCCACCCCCACCCCACACCCACACCCCCCCACCCCCACACCCACCCACCCCACACCACCCCACCACCCCCACCCACCCACCACCCCACCACACCCCACCCCACACCACCCCCCCCACCCCACACCCCCCCCACCACACCCCCACCCACACCACCCACACCCCACCACCCCACCCACCCACCCCCACCCCCACCCCCACAACCCACCCACACCCCCACCACCCCCACCACACCCACCCCACCCCCACACCCCACCCCCCACCCACCCCACCCCCACACCCACCAACCCCACCACCCCCCCCACCACCCACCCCCCCCACCCCACCCACCCACCCACCCCCCCACACCCCACCCCCCCACACCCCCCCACCACCCCCACACCCACCACCCCCACCCCCACCACACCCCCACACCCACCCACCACCACCCCACACCCACCCCCACCCCCCACCCACACCCCCACCCACCCCCACACCCACCACCCCCCCACCAACCCCACCCCCCACACCCCCACCCACACCCCACCACCACCCCCCCACCCCCACCCACCCACACCACACCCCCCACCCCACCCACCCCCACCACCCCCACCCACCCCACCCCACCCACCCCCCCACCCCACCACCCACCCCCCCCACACCCCCCCCACCCCACACCCACCACACCCCACCCCCACACCCCCCCACCCCCACACCCACCCCACCCACCCCCCAACCCACCCCACCCCCCACCCACCCCCACCCCACCCCACCCACCAACCCCCACCACCCACACCCCACCCCCCCACCACCCCCCCACACCCCCCACCCACCCACCCCCCCACACCACCCCACCCCACCACCCCCACCCCCACCACCACCCCCCACCCACACCCCCCACCCACCCCCACCCCACCACCCACCACCCCCCACCCCCACCCACCCACACCCCACCCCCCACCACCCCCACCCCACCACCCACCCCACCCCCACCACCCCACCCCACCACACCCCACCCCCCCCACCCACCCCCCCACCCCCCCACCCCACCCACCCCACACCCCCACCCACCCACCCCACCCACACCACCCCACCACCCACCCACCCCCACCCACCCCCACACCCACCCACACCACCCCCCCCACCCCACACCCCACCCCACACCACCCCCACCACCCCCACCCACCCCCACCCACCCCACCACCCCCCACCACACCCACCACCCACCCCCACCCACACCACCCCCACCCCACCCACCACCCACCACCCCCCCCACCCCCCACACCACCCACCCCCCCCACCCCACCCCACCCCACCACCCCCACCCCCACCACCCCCCCCCCACCCCACCACACCCACCCCACCACACCCCACCCCACCACCCACCCACACCCACCCCACCACCCCACACCCCACCACCCACCCACCCCCACCCCCACCACACCCACCACCCCCACCCCACCACCACCCCCCACCCCACCCCCCACCCACACCCCCCCACACCCACACACCCCCACCCCCACCACACCCACCCCACCCAACCCCCACCCCCCCCCCACCCACCACCCACCACACCCCACCACCCCACCCACCACCCCACACCCCCCCCACCCCCCCACCCCACCACCCCCACCCACCCCACACCACACCCCCCCCACACCCCACCCCCACCCACCACCACCCACCCCCACCCACACCCCACCCCCCCACCACCACCCCCACCAACCCACCCCCACCACCCACCACCCACACCCCACCCACCCCACCACCCCACACCACCCCCACCCACCCCCCCCACCCCCACACCACCCCCCACCCACCCCCACCACCCCACACCCCCCCACACCCCCACCCCCCACCCCACCACAACCACCCACCCCCCCCACACACCCCCACCACCCCACCCCACCACCCCCCACCCCCCCCACCCCCCCCCACACCCCCACCACACCCCCCCCCCACCCCCCCACCCACCACCCCCCCACACCCCCACACCACCCACCCACCCCCACCCCACCCACCACCACCCCACACCCCACCCACCCCCCAACCCCACCCCCCCACCCCACCACCCCCACCACCCCCACCCCCACCCCCACCCACCCCCCCACACCCCCACCCACCACACCCCCCACCCCCACCCACACCCCCACCCACACCCCCACCCCACCACCCCACCCACACCCCACACCACCCCACCCCCACCACCCCCACCCACACCCCCCCCCCACCCCACCACCCACCCACACCCCCACCCCCCCACCCCACCCACCCCCCCACCACCCCACCCCACCCACACCCCCCCAACCACCACCCCCCCACCCCCCCACACCCCCACCCACACCCACCACCCACCCACCCACCCCACCACCCCCCACCCCACCACCCCACCCCCCACACCACACCCCCACCACCCACCCACCCACCCCACACCCCACCCCCACCCCACACCCCACCCACACCCCCACCCACCCCCCCACCCCACCCCCCAACCACCCCCCACACCCACCCCACCCCCCCCACCCACACCCCACCCACCACCCCCCACCACCCCCCACCCACACCCCCCACCCCCACACCACCCCCCCACCCCCACACCCCCCCACCCCCACCCCCACCCACCACCCACCACCCACACCCCCCACCCCACCCACCCCCCACCCACCACCACCCACCCCACACCACAACCCCCCACCACCCCCCACCCCACCCCACCACACCACCCCACCCCCCACCCCACCACCCACACCCACCCACACCACCCCCCCACCCCACACCACCCCCACCACCCACCCCCACCCACACCACCACACCCACCCCACCCCCCACCCACCCACACACCCCCACCCCCACCACCCACCCACCACCACACCCCACCACACCCCCCACCCACCCCACACCACCCCCACCACCCCACCCAACACCCACCACCCCCACCCACCCCCACCACACCACACCACCACCCACACACCACACCCCCCACCACCCCACCACCCCCCACACCCCACCCACACCACCCCACCCCCCACACACCACCCCACCCCACACACCCACCCCACCCCCCCACCACACCCCAACCCCCACCCACACCCCCCCACACCACCCACCACCCCACACCACCACCCCACCCCACCACCACCCCACCACCCCCAACACCACCCCCACCCACCCCACACCCACCCCCCACCACACCCCCCCACCACCCCCCACCACACCCACACACCCCCCCCAACCACACCCCACCCACCCACACCCACCCACCCCACCACCCCCCCACCCCCACACACCCCCCCACCCCACCACCCACCCCCCACCCCCAACCCCCACCACCAACCCCACCACCCACCCCCACCACCACCCACCCCCACACCACCACCCACCCCACCCCACCCAACCCCACCACACCACCCACACACCCCCCACCCACCCACACCCCACCCCCACCACACCCCCCCACCACCCACACACCCCACCACCACCACCCACACCCCACACACCCCCCACCCACCACCCCCACCCCACACCACACCCACCCCACCCCCACCCACCCACACACCCACCACACCCCCCCCACACCACACCCCACCCACCACACCACCCACCCCACACCACCCACCACACCCCAACCCCCCACCCACCCACCACACACCCCCCCACCACCCACCACACCCACCCCACCACCCCCACCACACCACCCACACACCCCACACCACCCCACCACCCACCCCCACCCCACACCCCCCACCACCCACACCCACCAACACCCACCACCCACCCCACCCCAACACCCACCACCACACACCCCCCACCACCACCCACCAACCACCCCCACCCCACACCCCCACCACCACACACCCCCCACCCCCACACCACCCCACCCCACCACCACCACCCACACCCCACCACCCCACCCCCCACACCCCACCCCAACACACCACACCCCACCACCCACACCACCCCCACCCCCCCACCCCACCCACCACCCCAACCCCCACACCAACCACACCCACCCCCCACACCACACACCCACACCCACCCACACCCCCACCCCCACCCACACCACCCCCCACACCCACCCACCACCACCCCCCCACCAACCCCACCCCACCCACCACCCACCCCACCACCCACACACCCCCACCCACCCACCCACACACCCACACCCCCACACCCCACCCACCACCACACCACCCCACACCCACACCCCCCACACCACCACCAACCCACCACCCACCCCACCCACCACCCCCACACCCCAACCCACACACCACCACCCACACCACCCACACCCCCCACACCACACCCACCACACCACCCCCCCACCACCCCACACACCACCCCACCACACCCCCCACCCACACCACCACCCACCCCACAACCACCCACCCCACCCACACCACCACCCCCACCCACCACCCCCACCACAACCACCCACCAACCCACCCCCACCACCACCACAACCCCACCCCACACCCACCCACCCACCACCCCCACCACCCACCCCACCACACCCCCACCACCACCCACACCCACCACCCCACACCACCCCACACCCCCACCACCCCACACCACCCACCCCACCCCCCACCCACCCACACACCCACACCCACCCCCACCACCACACCCCCCACCACCACCCACCCACACCCCCACCACACCCCCACACCCCCACCACACCCCACACCCACCCACCCACCACCACACCCACCCCCACCCCCCCACACACCCCACCACCCCACACCCACCACCCCACACCACCCCCACCCCACCACCACCCACCCCACCCACACCCCCACACACCCCACACCCACCACCCCACACCCCAACCCCCCCCACCCACCACACCCCCACACCACACCCCACCCACCCCCACAACCCCCCACCCACCACCACCACCCCACCACACACCCACCCCCCCCACCACACCCACCACCCCACAACCACCCCCACACCCCCACCCCCCCACCCCACCCACACACCCCCACCACCACACCACCCACACCCCCACACCACCCCCACCCACCACCACACCCCACAACCACCACACCCCACCCCACCCACCCCACACCCCCCCACCACACCCACACCACCACCACCCCCCACCCCCCCCACACCCCACCACACCCACACCCACCACCACCCACCCACCCCCCCCCCACACCCCCACCACCACACACCCCACACCACACCCCCACACCCACACACCAACCACACACCCACCACCACCCCACCACACCCCACCCACCACCCCCACCCACACCACACCACCACACCCCAACACCACACCCCCACCACCCACACACCACCAACCCCACACACCACACCACCACCCACCCCCACCCACACCCACACACCCACCCCCACCCACACCACCCCACACCACCACCCCACCACACCCACCACAACACACCACCCCAACCCACACCACACCCCACCCACCCACCCCCCCACCCACCACACCACACACCACACCCCCACCACACCCCACACCACCCACCCCACCAACCCACCACACCACCCACCCACACACACCCCACCACCCACACCCCACCACCCACCACACACCCACCCACACACCACACCCCCACCACCACACCAACACCACCACACCCCACCCACCCCCCACACCACACCCACACCCCACACCACCCACACACCCACCACCACCCACCACCACACCCCACAACCCACCCACCACCCCCACCACCACCCACACCCCCACACACCCCAACCCACCCACCACACCACACCCACACACCCCCACCCACACCACCCACCACACCCCCCCACACCACACCCACACACCACACCACACCCCACACCCACCACCAACACCACACCACCCACACCCACCCACCCACACACCCACACCCACACCCACCCACCACCCCCCACACACCCACCACCCCACCACACACCACCCACCCACACACCCACAACACCCACCACCCACACCCACACCACCACCCCACCACCCACCCACACCACCCCACCCCCACACACCACCACACCCACCACCACCACACCCCACCACCACACCCACACCACCCCACACCACACCCCAACCCACCACCCACCCCACACCACCCACCACCACCCACACCCCCCACACCCCACACCCACCACCACACCCACCACCCAACCACACCCCACACCCCACCACACCACCCACCCACACCCACACCACCACCACCCCCACCACACCAACCCACCCCACACCACCCCCAACCCAACCACCCACCACACACCACCAACACCCCCACCCACACCCCACCACACCCCACCCAACCCACACACCACCCACACCCACACCACCCCCACCCCCACCACACCACACCACCCCACCCACACCCACCACCACCACCCACACCAACCACCCACACCCACCCCCACACCACACACACCCACCACACCACCCACACACCACCCCCACACACCACCCACCACCACACCACCACCCACACCCACCACAACCACACCACACCACCCACCCACACCACCCCACACACCACACCCCCACACCCACACCCCCCACAACCACACACCCACCACCCACCACCCCACCACACCCCCACCAACCCACCACACCCCACACACCCACACCACCACCCACCACACCCACCACCCACACCAACACCACACACCACCCACCACACCACACCACCACACACCCCCCCACCACACCACACCACCCACACCACCAACACCCACCACACCCACCCACACACCCACCACCCACACCCACCACCCCACCACCACCCCACCACCCCACACACCCACCACCCCACCACCCACCACACCACCCCACACCACACCCCACCACACACCCACACCAACCCCACACACCCACCACCCCACACCACACCACACACCACACCCCCACACCACCACCCACAACCCCCCACACCACCCCACACACACCACACCACCACCCCCCCACACCACCACCCCACACCACACCCACCACCACCACACCACACCACCCCCACCCACACCCACCACACCCACAACCACCACCCACCCCACACCCAACACCCACCCACAACAACACACCCACCCCCACCAACCCCACACCCCACCCCAACACCACCACACCACCACCCACCACCCCACCCCAACCACACCCACCACAACACCCACCACCCACACCCACCACCCCACACCCACACCCCCACACCCACACCACACACCCACCCCAACACCACACCACACCAACCCACCCACCACACCACCACACCCACCACCACCCACACACCACCACCACCCCCACCACACCCACCCCACCCCACACCACACCCACCCACCCACCACACACCCCACCCACCCCACCACACCCCACCCCCCACACACACCACCCACCCACACACACCACCACCCCACACCCCACCCACAACCACCACACCACCCCCACCCACCCACACAACCCCACCCACCCACCACACCCCCACCACCACCCCAACACCACACCACCACCACACCACCCCACCCACCACCCCCACCACACCCCCACAACCCACCACCCACCACCACCACCCCCACACCACACCACACCACCCACACACCCCCACCACACCCACCACCCCACCACCACAACCCACCACCCCACCCCCCACCCACCACCACACCACACCACCACACCACCCACCACACACCCACACCCACCACCCACACCCACCCACACACCACACCACCCACCCCACCCACCACACCACCCACCACCCACCCCACACCACCCCCACCACCACACCCACCCCACCCCAACACACCCACCACCCCACCCACACCACCCCACACCCCCACCACCACACCCACACCAACCCACCACCACCCCCACCACACAACCACACACCAACCACCCCCACCCCCCACACCCACCACACACCCACACCACCACCCCCCCCACCCACAACCCACCACCCCACCACACCCCCCACCACCCACCCCACACACCACCCCCACCACACCCAACCCCACCACCCCCACACACCACCACCCACCACCCCACCACCACCCACACCCACCACCCACCACCCACCACACCCACACCACCACCCACACACCACCCACCCACACCACCCCAACACCCACCACACCACACCCCACCCACACCCACAACCACCCACCCACCCCACACACCCCACCCCACACACCCACCCACACCACACCCCACCACACCCACACCCACCCACCCACCCCCACCACCCCACACCCACCCCACCACACCCCACACCCACACCCACCCCACCACACCCCACCACACCCCACACCCACCACACAACACCCACCCCCACCACACACCCACACCACAACACCCACACCCCCACCCCAACCCACACCACCCACCCCCCCACACCACCCAACACACCCACCACCCACCCCCACACCACCCACACCACACCCCCCACACCCCACCACACACCCACACCACCCACCACACACCCCACACCCACCCCACCACCACCCCACCACCACACACACACCCACCACCCCACACCCACACCACACCCCACACCACCACACCACCCCACCCACCCCACCCACACCCCACCCACCAACCACACCCCACACACCACCACACCACCCCACCACCCCACAACCACCCCCACACCACACCCCCACCCACCCACACCAACCACCCACCACCCCCACACCACACACCCCACCACACCCACCCCACACCCCCACCACACCACCACACCCCACCACCACCCACACCCCACCCACCCACACAACACCACCCCCCACCCACACACCCACCCACCCACCCACACACCACCACCCACCCACCACACCCACACACCCCCCACCACACCCCACCACCACCCACACCACACCCCCACCACCACACACCCACCCCACCACCCCACACCCACCACACCCACAACCACACACCACCCCCCACACCCACACCACCACACACCCCCACCCACCCCACCACCACCACACCAACCCCCCACACCACACCACACCCACCCACACCCCACCCCACCACACCCCCACACCCCACCCACCACCCACCCCACCACCAACCACCCACCACACCCACACCCCCACCACCACACACCCACCACACCCCACCCACACCCACACCACCACCACACCCCACCACCCACCCCCACACCCACCCCACCACACCCACACCCCCACACCACACCACCCCCACCCCCAACCACACCACCCACCCACACCCACCACACACCCCACCACCCCACCACCACCCCACCACCCACCACAACCCACCACCACCCACCCCACCCACACCACCCCACCCACACCCACACCCCCACACCACCCCCACCACCCACACCACCCCACCACCCCACCACCCACACCCCACCCCCACACCACACCCACCACACCCACCACCCACCCACCCCCCACACCCCACCCCACCCACACCCACCACCCCCACACCCACACAACCACCACCCCACCACACCACCCCACCCACACCCACCACACCCCACACCACCCCCCACCACCCCCACACCCACCAACCCCCCACCCACCCACACCACCCACCACCCCCCACCCACCCCACACCCCCCACCCACACCCCCACCCCACCACCCACCACCCACCACACCCCACCCAACCACCCACCACCACCCCCACACCCCACCACCCACCACCCCCCCACCCCACACACCCACCCACCCACCACCCACACCCCACCACCCCACCACACCCCCACCACACCACCCCACCCACCACCCCACCCCACCCACCCACACCACCCCACCCCCACCCCACACCACCCACCCACCACCACCACACCCCACCACCCACACCCACACCAACCCACACCCCCCACCACACCCACCACCCCACACCCCACACCACCACACCACCCCCACACCCACACCCCACACCACCACACACCACCCACCCCACACACCCCCCACCCACACCCCACACCACCACCACCCACACCCACCACCACCCCCCACACCACCCACACCCCACCCCCACCCCCACCAACCCCCACCCACCACACCACCCCACACCACACCCACCCCCCACACACCACCCCCACCCCACAACCACCCACCCCCCACCCACCCACCACACCCCACACCCCACACCACCCCCCACCACACCACCCACCACACCCCACCCACCCACCCCCACCCACCACCACCCACACCCCCACCACACCCCACACCCACCACACCCCACCACCACCACCCACCACACCCCCCCACACCCACACCCCCACCCACACCCCCACCACACCCCACCCCACCACCACACCCACCACCACCCCACACCCACCCACACCCACACCACCCCCCACACACCACCCACACCCCACCCCCCACACCACCCCACCCACCCACACCCCACCACCCCCACCCCACCCCCACCCACACCACCCCCACACCACCACACCCACACCCCACCCACCACACCCACCCCACCACCCCACCCCCACACCACCCAACCACCCACCCACACCCCCCACCACACCACCACCCCCACACCCACCCCCACCACACCACCCACCCCACCCCCACACCACCCCACACCCACCACCACCCACCACCCCCCCACCCACACACCCCACCCACCACCCCACCCCCCACCAACCACCCACACCACCCCACAACACCCCCACACCACCACCCACACCCCCACACCCCACCCACACCCCACCACACCCCCCCACCACACCCACACCCCCCACACCCCACCACCCACACCACCCCCCACACCCCACCCACACCCACCCCACCACCCACACCACCCACCCCCCACCCACACCACCCCACCCACACCACCCACCCCACCACACACCACCCACCACCCACCACACCCCACACCACCCCACCCCACACCCACCCCCCACACCACCCCACCACCCCCCCACCACACCCCAACCCACCCCACCACACCCCCACCACACACCACCCCACACCACCACCCACACCACCCCACCACCCACCCACACCCACCACACCCACACCACCCACCCCCACCACACCACCACCCACCCCACACCACACCACACCCCCCACCCACACACCCACCACCCCACCACACCCCCACACACCCCCCACCCACCCACAACCCCCCACACCCCACCCACACCACCCCCACACACCCCACCACACCACACCCCACCACCCCACCACCCCCACCCACACACCCCCCACACCACCACCACCCCACCCCCACACACCCACACCACACACCACCCCCACCACACCCACCCACCCCCACACCACCACCCCACCCACCACCCACACCCCCCACCACCCACACCACCCCACCCCACCACACCCCCACACACCCACCCCACCACACACCCACACCCACCACACCACCCACCACCCCCACACCACCACCCCACCACACCCACACACACACCACCCACACCACCCCACCACACCACCCACCACCCCCACACCCCCCCACCCACCACACCACACCCCCACACCACCCCACACCCCCCCCACACCCCCACCCACACACCACCCCACCACCCACCCCACCCACCCACACACACCCACACCCCCACCACACCACCCACAACCCACCCACCCACCACCACACACCACCCACACACCCACACCCCACACCACCACCCACACCCACCCCACCACCCCCCACACCACACCCCCACCCACCACACCACCCCACCACCACACCCCACCACACCACCCCACCCACCCACCACACACCCCACCACCCACCACCCACACCACCACCACCCCCACACCACACCCACCCCCACCACCACACACCCCACCACACCCCACACCACCCCCACCCCCACACCCACCCCCACCACACCCCCACACACCACCCACCCACACCCCCACACCCACCCACACCCCCACCACACACCACACCCACCCCACCACAACCCCACCACACCCCACACCACCCACCCCCCACCCACCCACCACCACCCCCCCACACCCACCCACCACCCACCCCCACCACACCCACCCACCCCCACACCCACACCACCCACACACCACACCCACCCCCCACCACCCCACCACCCCCACCACACCCCACACCCACCCCCACCAACCCACACCCACCCACACACCCACCACCCACCACCCCCACCCCACACCCCACCACACCCACCCACCCCACACCACCCCACCACACCCCACACCCACACCCACCCACCCCCACACCACACCCACCACCACCACCCCCACCACACCCACCCCACACCACCCCACCACCACACCCCCCACCCCCCACACCACACCCCCACCCCACCACCCACCACACCCCACCCACCCCACACCACCACCCCCCACACCACCACCCACACCCCCACCACCCACCCCACCCACCCCCCACCCACCACCACCCCACACCAACCCCCACCCACCCACCACCCACCCACACCACACCCCCACCCCACCACCCACCACCACCCCCACCACACCCACCCACCACACCCCCACCCCACCACCCCCACACCACCCCACCACCCACCCCCCACCACCCACACCACCACCACCCCACCCACCCCACACCCACACCACCCCACCCCCACACCACCACCCACACCACCCCACCACACCCACACCCCCCCCACACCACCCACCACCCCCACCCACCACCCCACCCACCACACCACCCCCCCACACCCCACACCACCCACCCACACCACACCCACACCCACCACACCCCACCACCCACACCCCCACCACCCACCCACACCACCACCCACACCACCCCACCCACACCCCACCCACACCCCACCCACCCCCCACACCCACCCCACACCACCCACCCCCACACCCACACCCACCCACCACACCCCCACCCACCACCCACACCCCACCCACACCCCCACCCAACCACCACACCCCCACCCCACCCCCACCCCACCCACACCCCCACACACCACCCCACACCCCACACCACCACCACACCCCACACCACCCCACCCCACCCCACACCCCCCACCCACACCACCACCCACCCCCACCACACCCCCCACCCCACCACCACACCCACCCCCCCACCCCCACACCACCCACACCCCACCACCCACCCCCACCACCACCCCACACCCCCACCCCACACACCACACCCACCCCACCACACCCCACACCACCCCCACCCACACCCCACCCCCCACACCCACCCACCACCCCCACCACCCACACACCCACCCCACCCACACCCCACACACCACCCACCCCACCACCCCACACCACCCCCCACACCCACCCACACCACCCCACCACCCACACCCCACCCACCACCCACACCCCCACACCCACCCCACCCACCACCCAACCCCCACCACCACCCACACCACCCACCACCCAACACACCACCCCCACCACCACCACCCACCACACCCCCACCACCCACCACCCCACACCACACCCCCACCACCCCCACCCCACACCCACACCCCCCCACCCACCACCCACCACCACACACCCCACCCACACCCACCACACCCCCACACCACCCACACCCCACCCACCACCCCACCACCCACACCCCACCACCACCACCCCCACCCACACACCCCACCACACCCACACCACCCCCACACCCCACCCACACCCCACACCCACACACCCCCACCCACACCACCCCCACACACCCACCCACCACCCACCACACCCCCACCACCACCCCACCACCCACACACCCACCACCACACCCCACACCAACCACCCACACCCACCCACCCCACCACCCCACCACACCCACACCCCCCACCACCCCACACCCCACCCCACCACCACCCCACCCACCCACACACCACACCACCACCCCACACCACCACCCCCACCACCACACCCACACACCACCCCCCCACACACCCCACCACCCACCCCACCACACCCCACACACCACCCCCACACCACCCCACCCCCCCACCCACCCCACACACCACCACACCCACCCCACCACACCCACACCCCCCCACACCCACCCCACCACCCACACCCACCACACCCCCACCACACCCACACCCACACCCCACCCCACCACACCCACCCCCCCACCCCCACACACCCACCACCACCCCCACACCACCACCCCACCACCCACCCCACCCACACCCACCACCCCACCACCCACCCCCACCCACACCCACACCACCCACCCACCCCACACCCCCACCACACACCCCCCACCACCCCACCACCCACACCCCCACACCCACACCCCACCACACCCACCCCACCCCCCACCACCACACCACCCCCCACCCACCACCCACACCCCACCCACCACCACACCCACCACCACCCACACCCCCCCACCACCCACACCACCACACCACACACCCACCCCACACCACCCACCACCCCCACACCACCCCCACACCCCCACCACCCACCCCCACCACCCACACCACCCACACCACCACCCCACCCCACCACCCACACCCACCCACACACCCACCCCCACCCCCCACCACACCACCCACCCACACACCACCCCCCCACACCCACCACCCACACCCACACCACCCACCACACCCACCCACCCACCCACACACCACACCACCCACACCCACCACCCACACCCCACCACACCACACCACACCCCCCCCACCACACCACCCACCCCCCACCCCACCACCACCCCACACCACCACCCCCACACCCCCCACACCCACCCCACACCACCACCCCCACCACCCACCCCACCACACCCACCACCCACCCCACCACCCACCACCACACCCCCACACCACCCACCACACCCCCCCACCACACCACCCCACCCCCACCCACACCCACCACCCACCCACCCACCACACACCCACCCCACCACCCACACCCCACACCACCACACACCCCACCACACCCACCACCCCACCCCACCCACCCACACCACCCCACACCACCACCCCACACCCCACCCACACACCCACCACCCCACACCACCCACCCCACCCACACACCCACCCACCCCCACCCCACACCCACCCACCCACCACACCCCCACACACCACACACCCCCACCCACCACACCCCCACCCCCCACCACCACACCCCACCACCCACACACCACCCACACCCACACCACCCCCACACCCACACCCCCCACCACACCACCCCCCCACCCCACCCACCCACACCCCACCCACACCCACCCACCACCACACACCCAACACCCCACCCACCACACCACACCCCCCACCACACCCACCCCCACACCCCACCCCACCACCCACACCACCCACCACCCACACCACCACCACCACCCCCCACCCCCACCCACACACCACACCCCCACACCCACACCACCCACCCCACACCACCCCCACCACACCCCCCACACCCACCCACCCCACACCACCACCCACACACCCCCACCACACACCCCACCACCACCCCACACCCCACCACCCCACACACCACCACCCACCCCACACCCCACCCCACACACCCACCCCACCACCCACCCCACACCCACACACCCCACCACACACCCACCCCACCCCCACACCACCCCACACCACACACCACCACCCCCACACCACCCCCACACCACACCCACCCCCACCACACCCCCACACACCCCACCCCCACCCACACACCCACCACACCACACCACCCCACACCCCACACCACCACCCACCCCACACACCCACACCCACACCACCACACCCCCACCACACCCCACACCACACCACCACCCACCACCACCACCCACCACCCACACCCCACCACACCCCCACACCCACCCCCACCACCCCCACACACCCCACCCACAACCCACCCCACCACCCACCACACCCACACCACCCCCACCACACCCACCACCACCACAACCCACCCCCACACACCCCACACCCCACACACCCACCCCCACCACCCACCCACCCCACACCCCCACCCCACACCACACCCACCCACCCACCCACCACACCCCCACACCCCACACCACACCCCCACACCCACACCCACACCACCCCACCCACCACCCCACCACACCACCCCCACACCACCACACCCCACCACCCCACCCACACACACCCCACACCCACCACCCCACCCACACCACCCACCACCCCACCACCCACACCCACACCCACCCCCCACACCACACCCCACACACCCACCACCCACACCCACCACCACACCACCACACCACCCACACCACCCCACCCCACACAACACCCACCCCCACACCCCCACCCCCACACCCCCACCCACCCACACCCCACCCCACCCCCACACCACACCCACCCCACACCCCACCACCCACCACCCACACCACACCCACCCACACACCCCACCACCCACACCCACACACCACCCACCACCACCCCCCACACCACCACCCCCACACCCACACCACACCACACCCACCCACCCCACACCACCCACCCCACACACCACACCCCACCCCACACCCCCACCACCACCACACCCCACCACACCCACACCCCCACACCCACCCACACACCCACACCACCCACACCCACCCCCACCACACCCCCACACCACACACCACCCACCCCACCCCACCACACCCCACACCACCCACCCACACCCCACCCCCACCACCACACCCACCACCCACCCACACCCCCACCCCACACCACCACCCACACCCCACCACACCCACCACCCCACACCCCCACACCACCCACACCACCACACCCACCCCCACCACACCACACCCACCCCCACACCCACCACACCCACCACCACCCCACACCCCCCACCCACACCACCCCCACCCACACCACCACCCCCACCCACCCACACCCACCCCACCCCACACACCCACCACCACCCCACCCACCACCACCCACACCCACCCCCACCCCACACCCCCACACCACACCACCCCCACCCACCACACCACCCCCACACCCACACCCCCCCCACCCCACACCCCACCACCCACACCCCCCCCACACCCCACCACACCACCCCCACCCACCACCACCACCCCCACACCACCACACCCACCACACCACCCCCACCCCACACCCACCACACCCCCCACCCCACACCACCCACACCACCCCACACACCACCCCACACCCCACCCACCCCACCACACCCACACACCACACCCACCCCACCCCACACCCCCCACCCCCCCACCCACCCCACCACCCACACACCACCCACCACACCCCCACCCCACCCACCCCACCCCCACACCACACACCCCCACCCACCCCACACCACCCACCCCACCACCCACCACCCCCCCCACCCACACACCCCACCACCCCCCACCCACACCCACCACCCACCCACCACCCACACCCCACCCACCCACCACCCCACACCACACCCCACCCCACCCACCACCCCACCACCACACCCACACCACACCCCACCCCACACACCACCCACCCCACACCCACCCACACCACCCACACCCCCCACCACCCCCACCACACCCACCACCACCCCCACACCACCAACACCCACCACCCCACCCCCCACACCCACCCCCACACCCCCCCACCACCCCACCCACCACCCCCCACCCCCACCCCACCACCCCACCACACCCCCACCCCCACACCCCACCCACCCCCACCCCCCACACCCCACACCACACCCCACCACCCACACCCACCCCACCCACACCACCCCACCCACACCACCCACACCACCCCACCACCCACCCACCCACCACCCCACCCACCCCACCCCACCACACACCCCACCCACCCACCCCACCCACCACCCCACACCACCCCCACCACCACCCACACCCCCCCACCACACCACACCCCCACCCCCACACACCACCCCACCACCACCCCCACCCCACACCCACCCCACCACCCCCACCCCACCCCACCCACACACCCCCACCCACCACCACCCCACACCACACCCCACACCCCCCCCACCACACCCCACCACCCACCCCCACCCACCACCACACCACCCCACACACCACCCCCACCACCCCCACCCACCACACCCACACCCACACCCCACACCACCCACCACCCCACCACACCCCCACCACCACCCCCACCCACACCACCCACCCCACACACCCACCCACCACACCCACACCACCACCCACCCCCACCCCCCACACCCACCACCCACCCCACCCACACCACCCCCCCACCACACACACACCACCCCCACCACACCCCACCCCACCACCCCCACACCACCACACCACACCCACACCACCCACCACACCCACACCACCCACCACCCACCCCACACCACCCCCCCCACCCCACCCACCCACCACCCCACACCACCCCCACCACACCACCCCACCCACACCACCCCCACCACCCACACACCACACCCACCCCCACCACCACCCACCACCCCACCACACCACCACACCCACCCCCCCACACCACACCCACCCCACCCACACCACCACCCACCCCCCCACCACACCCCACCCACCACCCACCACCACACCCACCACCACACCACACCCCCACACCCACCCACACCACCCACACACCCCCACACCACACCACCCCACCCACCACCCACCACCACACACCCCCCCACCCACCCACACCCCACACCCCACCCACCCACCACACCCCACACCACACCACCACCCCACCACACCACCCACCACACCACCACCCCCACACCACACACCCACCCACAACCCACCACCACCCCACACCCCACCCACCCCCACCCCCCCACCCCCACCCACCCACACCCACCCACCACACCCCCCCACCCACCACCCACCCACACCCCCACCCACACCACCCACACCACCCCACCCCACCCACCACACCCCACCCACCCAACCACCACACCCCCCACACCACCCCACCACCACACCACCCACCCCACCCCACCCCCACACACCCACCCACCCCCACCCCACACCCCACACCACCACCCCACCCACACCCCCACCACACCACACACCCACCCCACCACCACCCCACCACACCCACCCCACCACCACCCACACCACCACCCCACCACCCACACCCACCCCCACCCCACACCCACCACCCCCCCACCACACCCCACACCACACCACCACCACACCCACACCCCACACCACCACCACCCCCACACCACCCACCCCACACCCACCCCACCACACCACCCCACCCACCACACCCCCACCACCACACACCCCACCCACACCCCCACACACCACCCACCCCACACACCCCACCCCCACCACCCACCACCCACACCACCACCCCCCCCACCACACCCACACCACCCACCACCCCACACCCACCCCACACACCACCCCCACCACCACACCCCACACCCACACCCCCACCACCCACCACCCACCCCACACCACCCCACCACACCCCCACCCACCCCACACCACCCACACACCCCACCCACCACACCACCACCCCACCCACCCACACCACCCACCACCCACACACCACACCCCCCACCCCACACACCCACCACACCCACCACCCCACCCACCACACCCACACCCCCCACCACCACACACCCACACCCACCACCCCCACACCCACCCACCACCCCACCACACCCCACCCACCACCCACCACCCACACCCACACCCCACCCACCCCCAACCACCCACCCCACACCCACCCCACACACCACACCCACCCCACCCACCACACCCACCACCCACCCCCCACACACACCCACCCACCCACACCCCCACCACCACACCACACCCACCACACCCACCCACACCCACCCCCACCACCCACCACACCCCACACCCCCACCACACCACCCCACACACACCCCACCACCCCACCACACCCCACCACACCACACACCCACCACACCCACCCACCACCCCCACACACCACACCCCCACACCACACCCCCCACCCACCACACCCACACCACCCACCCCACACCACACCACACCACACCCACCACCCACACCCCACCACACCCACCCCACCCACCACACCACCACCCCCCACCCCACCACCCACACCCACCACCCACCCACACAACCCCACCACACACCACACCACACCCACCACCACACCCCACCACACCCACCACACCACCACACCCCACCACACACACCCCCCCACCCCACCCACACCACCACACCACACACCCACCCACCCCCACACCACCCCCACCCACCACCCACCCCACACCCACCACCCCCACCACCCACCACACCCCACACCCCACCCCCACCACACCACCCACCCCACCCACCACACCACCCCCACCCCACCACACACCACCCCCCACACCCACACCCACCCCACCCACCACCCCCCACCACCACCCACCCACCCCCACCACCACCACCCACCCCACACCCACCCACCACCCCCACACACCCCACACCACCCACCCCAACCCACCCACACCACACAACCACCCACCACCCACCCCACCACACACCCACACCCCCACCACCCCACACCACACCACCCCACACACCCCACACCCACCCACCACACCACCCCACACCCACACCACACCCCACCCCCACACCACCCACCCCACCCCCACCACACACCACACCACACCCACCACACACCACCCCCACCCCACCCCCACCCACACCCACCCCCACACCCCACCACACCACACCACCCCCACCACACCCACCACCCACACCCACCACCCCCACCACACACCCCCACCACCACCACCCACCCACACCACACACCCCCACCACCCACACCCCACACCCACCCACCAACACCCCCACCCACCACACCCACACCCACACCACACCACCCCACACCCCACACCCCACCACACCACCACCCACACCCCCACACACCCCACCCACACCCCACCACACCCCCACCACCCACCACCCCCACACCACCCCCACCCACACCCACCACACACCCCCACCACACCCACCCACACACCCCACCACACCCCACACCACCCACACCCACCACCCCACACCCCACCACCCCCACACCACCCACCACCACCCACCACACCACCACCCACCACCCCACACCACCACCACACCACCACACCCACACCACCCACCCCCACACACCCACACCCACCACCCACACCCCACCACCACCCACACCCCACCCACCCCACCACCCCACCACACCACACCCACCACACCACACACCCCACCCCCCCACCAACCACACCACACCCACACACCCACCACCCCACACCCACCCACACCCCACACCACCCCCACCACCCACCACACCCCACCACACCACCCACACCACCACCCCACCCACACCCCACCCCCACCCACACCACCCCACCACAACACCACCCACCACCCCACCCACCACCACACACCCACCCCCCCACACCCCCACCACACCACCACCCCACCCACACCACCACACCCCAACCCACCCCACCACACCCACACCACCACACCCCACCACCCCACACCACCCCCCACACACCCCCACACCACACCACCCCACACACCACACCCACACACCCCACCACACCACCCACACCCACACCACCCCACCCCACCACCACACACCACCACCCCACCCCCACCCACCACACCCACCCACACACCCACCCCCCACCCACACCACCACACCCACACCCCCACCACCCCCACACCACCACCCACCCACCCACACACCCACCCCCACACACCCCACCACACCACCCACCACCACACCCACCCCACCCACACACACCCCACCCACCACCCCACCACACCCCCACCACACCACACCCCACCCCACACCACCACACCCACCCACACCCACACCCACCCCACACCCACACCACCCACCCCCACACCACCACCCACCAACACACCCACCACCCCCCACCACCCACACCACCCACCACACACCCCCAACCCACCACCACCCCACCCACCCCACCACACCACCCCACCCACCACACCACCCCCACCCACCCCACCACACCCACACCCACCACACACCACACCACCCCACCCCACCACACCCACCACCACCACACCCACACCACCCACCCACACACCACCACCACACCCACCCACCCACACACCCCACACCCACACCCCCACCACCCCACCACCACCCACCACCCACACCCACCCACCACACCCCACACCACCACACCCACACACCCACCACAACCACCCCACCACCCACCCACACCACCCCACACCACCCACACACCCACCACCACACACCCACCACACCCACACCACCCACCCACCCACCACCCCACACCACACACCACCCACACCCCACACACCCCACCCACACCCCACCACCCACCACCACCCACCACCACACCCACACCACCACACCCACCACCCCACACACCACACCCCACCACCCCACCCACCACACCCACCACCCACCCCACCCACCACACCACCACACCCCACCACCCACCACCCCCACACACCCCACCACCCCCACCCACACACCACACCACCCCACCCACACACCCACCACCCACCACCACACCCACCCCACACCCCCACCCACCCACCACCACCCACACCACACCCCACCCCACCCACCCAACCACCCCACACCACACCACCCCACCCACCACCACCCACACCCCCACCACACCCCCACCACCACCACCCCACACCACACCCCACCACCCCACCCACACCCACCCCACACCACCACCCACACCACCCCCACCCCACCACACCCCCACCACCCACCCCACCCCACCACACCACACCCCACACACCACACCCACACCCCACACACCACCCACACCCCACCCACCACCACCCACACACCACACCACCCACACCCACCCCCACCACACCCACCACCCACCACCCACACCCACCCACCCCACCACCCCCCACACCACCACACCCACACACCCACCACCCACACCACCCCCACACCCACCACCACCCACCACACCACCACACCCCCCACCACCACACCCCACACCACCCACACCCCACCCACCACCCCCACACCACCACACCACCACCACACACCACACCCCACCACACCCCACCCCACCACACCACCCACCCACCACACACCACCCACACCACCCACCACCCCACCCACACCACCACACCACCCCACCCACACACCCCACACCCACCACACCCACACCCCCACCACCCACACACCCCACCACCACACACCCCCACCCACACACCACCCACCACCCACACCCACCACCACCACCCCCACACCACACCCCACCCCACCACACCACCCCACACCCCCACCACCACACCCACACCACCCACACCACCACCCACCCCACCACCCACCACCCCACACCACCCACACCCCACCACACCACACCACCCACCACACACCCCACACCCACACCCCACCACACCACCCACACCCACCACCCCACCCACCACCCCACCCACCACCCACACACCACCCACCCCACCACCCACACCCCACCACACCCCACCACACCCACCACCACACCCCCACCACACCCCACCACCCACCACACACCAC
Source organism: Pseudopleuronectes americanus (assembly GCA_038501795.1). NCBI lineage: Eukaryota > Metazoa > Chordata > Actinopteri > Pleuronectiformes > Pleuronectidae > Pseudopleuronectes > Pseudopleuronectes americanus. Next base: position 29,695 of record JBAMIH010000207.1, read on the forward strand.
CCACACCACCCACACCCCCACCACACACCACCCCACCACACCCCACCACACCACCACACCACCCACACCCACCCCCACACCCCACCCACACACCCACCCCACCCACACCACCCACACACCACCCACACCACACCCACCCCCCACACCACACCCCACACCACCACCCCACACCCACCACACCACCCACCACACCACCCACCCCACACCACACCACCACCCACCACACCCCCACCACCCCACCACACCACCCACCCCCACCACACACCCACCCACCACACCACCACCCCACCACCACCACCACACCACCCACCCCACCCCACCACACCACCACACCCCCACCACACCACCCACACCACACCCCACCACACACCCACCACCCACCACACCACCCACACCCCAACACCCCCCACCACCCACCCCACACACCACACCACCCCACACCCCACCCCACACCCACACCACCCCACCACCACCACACCCCACACCCACCCACCACACCCACCACCACCCCACACACCACAACCCCACCACACCCACCCCCACCACCACCACACCCACCCACCCCCCACACCACACCACCCACACCACCACCCCACACCACCCACCACACACCCACACCCCCCACCACACCCACCACCCCCACCACACCACCCACCCCACACCCACACCACACCCACCCCACACCCCACCACCACCCACACCCCACCACCCACCCCACACCACCCACACCCCACCACCCCACCACACCCACACCACCCCCACCACCCACCCACACACCCCCACCACACCACACCCACCCCACCACACCACCACCCACCCCCCACCACACCCACCACCCCACCCACCACACCCACCCACCCCACCACCACCCCACCCCCACCACACCACACCACCCCCACACCACCCACCCCACCCACCACACCCAACACCACACACCCCACCCACCCCACACCACCCACCCCCACCCACACCACCACCCCACCACCCACACACCCACACCCACCCCACCACCCACCCCACCACCCCACACACCCCACCACACCCCCACCCCACACCCCACCCCACACCACCCCCCCACCCACACCCCACACCCCCCACCCAACCACCCCACCCCACACCACCACCACCCACCCCACCACCCACACCCCACACCCACCCACCACCCACACCACACCCCACACCCCCACCACCCAACCACCCCACCACCCACCCACACCCACCACCCCCCCCCACACCCACCACCCACACCCCCACCCACCACCAACACCCCACCCACCACCCCCACCCACCACCCCACCAACCACACCACACCCCACCCACCCCACCACCCACACCACCCACCACCACCCCACACACCCACCCCACCACACCCCACCACACCACCACCCACACCCACCACACACCACCCCACACCACCCCACACCCCACCCACCCACACCCCCACCACCCCCACACCACCCACACCACACCACCCCACCACCCCACCCACCCCCACCCCACACCACCCACCCCACACCACCCCACCCACCACACCCCACCACACCCCCACACCACCACCCCACCCAACACCCCCACCACCCCACCACCACACACCCACCACACCACACCACACCACACCCACACCACACCCCCACCACACCACCCCACCCCACCACCCCCCACCCCCACCCACACACCCCACCACCACACCCCCAACCCCACCACACCACACCCCCACCACCAACACCCACCCACACCCCACCCCACACCCCCACCACCCCACCACCCACCCCCCACCCCACCACACCCACCCCACCACCCCCACACCAACCACACCACCCCCACACCACACCCCACCACACCCCACCCCCCCCACCACACACCCCCACCCACCCACCCCACCCCACCACCCACACCACCACCCCCCACACCCCCACACCACACCACCCACCCCACACCACCACCCCCCACACCACCCCCACCCAACACCCCACCACCCACCCACCCCACACCCACCCCACCACACCCACCCCCACCCACCACCCCCACCCCACACCCCACCCACCACACCACCCCACACCACCCACCCCACACCACCCCACCCACCCACACCCCCACCACCCACCACACCCCACCACACCACCCCACCCACCACCACAACCACCCACCCCCACACCACCCCACCCACCCCCCCCACCACCACCCACACCCACACAACACCACCCACCACCCCCACCCCCACCCACACACCACCCACCCACACCACCCCACCACCACCCACCCCACCACCCACCCCCACACACCCACCAACCCCACCACACCCCCACCACCCACACCCCACCACCCACCACCACCCACCACCCCCACCACCACACCCACACCACCACCCCCACCCCACCACCCCCCCACCACACCACCACCCCACACCCACCCACCCCACCACCCAACCCACCCCCCCCACCACCACCCCCACACCCACCACCCCCACCACCCACCACACCCACCCCCCACCCCACACCCACACCACCCCACACCCACACCCACCACCCCACCCCACCCCACACCACACCCCACACCACCCCCCACCCACCACCACACCCACCCCACCACCCACCACACCACCCCCACCCACCCCCACCCACACCACACCCACCCACAACACCCCCACCACACCACCCCACCCACCCCCCCCACCCACCCCCACCACCCCACCCCACACCCCACACCCACCCACCCCCCACCCACACCCCCCACCACCCACACCACCCACCCCACCCCCACACCCACCCCACACACCCACCCCCACCCCCCACCCCCACCACCCCACCCCCACCCACACCACCCCCACCCACCACCCACACACCCCCCACCCCACCACCCCACCACACCCCCACCCACCCCACACCCACCCACCACCCCCCACCCACCCCCACCACACACCCCCCCCACACCCACCACCCCCACACCACACCCCCCACACCCACCCCCACCACCCCCCCCACCCCACCCCACCACCCCACACCCCACCCCCCCACCACCCACCCACCACCCCACCACCCCACCCACACCCCACCCACCACACCCCCCCCACCCACCACCCCCACCCCACACACCACCCCACACCCCCCCCACCACACCACCCCCCCCACCCACACCCACACCACCCCACCCCCCACCACACCCCCCACACCACCCACACCACCCCCACCCCACCCCACCCCCCACACCACCCACCCACACCCCCCACACACCCCACCCCACCACACCCACCCCCACCCACCACCACCCCACCCCCACCACCCCCACCCACACCCCCACCACCCCACCCAACCACCCCCCACCCACCCACACCACCCCCACCCACCCCCCCCACCCCACCACCCACCACCACACCCACCACCCCCCACCCACCCCCACACCCCACACCCACCACCCCACCCACCCCCACACCACCCCACCCACCCCCCCCACCCACACCCCCCCCACCACCACCACCCCCCACCCCACCCCACCACCCCCCACCCACCCACACCCCCCACACCCACCACCCACCCACCACCCCCACACCCCCACCACCACACCCCACCACCCCCCACACCCCCACACCACACCACCCACCCCCCACCCACCACCCCCCCCACCCACCACCCACACCCACCCCCCACCCACCCACCCCACCCACCACCCCACCACACCCCCACCCACCACACCCCACCACCACACCCACCACCCCACCCCCACCACCCACCACACCCCACCCCCCACCACACCCACCACCACCCCACCACCCCACCCCACCCACACCCACACCCCACCACCCCACCACACCCACCACCCACCCACCACCCCCACCCACACCCCCACCCACCACACCCCCCCACACCCACACACCACACCCCACCCCCCCCCACACCACCCCACCACCCCACACCACCCCCCCACCCACCACACCCACCCCACCCACACCACCCCCACCCACCACCACCCCCCCACACCCACCACCCACACCCCCACCCCACCACACCACCCCACCCACCCCACACCCCACCACCCACCCACACCCCCCACCCCACCACACCCCCACCCCCACCACACCACACCCCCCCACACCCCACCCACCCACCCCACACCCCACCCCACCACAACACCCCCACCACCCCCACCCCACCCACCCACCCCCCACACCCCCACCCCCACCACACCACCCACCACCACACCACCCACCACCCCCCCCACACCCACACCACCCCCCACCCACCACCACCCCCACACCCCCCACCCCCACCACACCACCCCCACCACACCCCACCACACCCCCCCACCCACCCCCACACCACCCACCCCCACCACACCCACCACCCCACACCCCACCCACCCACCCCACACCCCCACCCACACCACCCCCACCCCACCCCACCACCCACCCACCACCCACCCCACACCCACCACCCACCCCCCCACCCACCCCCACCACCCACACCCCCACACCACCCCCCACACCCACACCCCCCACCACCCCACCACACCCACACCCCACACCCCCCACCACACCCCCCCACACCCCCACCCACCACCCACCACACCCACCACACCCCACACCACACCCACACCCCCACACCCCACACCACCCACCACCCCACCCCACCACCACCCCCCACACCCACACCCCACCCACCCCCCCACCACACCCCCCCACCCCACCACACACCCCACCCACCCCACACCACCCCACCCCACACCCCCCCACCACCCCACCCCACACCCACCACACCCCACACCACCACCCCCCCACCCACCCACCACCACCCCACCCCCACCCCCACCCCAACCCCCCCACACCACCCCACACCACACCCCACCACCACCACCCCACCCCCACACCCACCCACCCCAACACACCCACCCCACCCACCCCACACCCCCACCACCACCACCCCACACCCACCCCCACCACCACACCCCACACCCCCACACCACCACCACCCCACCCCACCCCACCACCCCCCACCCACACCCCCACACCCCACACCACCCACCCCCACACCCCACCCCACACCACCCCCACCCACACCCACCCCACCCACCCACCCCACCACCCCACCACCCCCCACCACCCACACCCCACCCCACCACCACCCACCCCACCCCACCACCCCACCCCCCACACCCACCCACACCCCCCCCACACCCCCACCCCCACACCCACCACCCCAACCCCACCCCCCCCCACCACCCCCCACACCACCCCCACCCACACCACACCCCCACACCCCCCACCCCCACCCACCCCACCACACCCCCCACCCACACCCCCACCCACACCCCCACCACCCACACCCCACCCACCACCCCCCCACACCCACACCCACCCCCACCCCCACACCACCCACCACCCCCCCACACCCCACCCCACCCACCACCCACCACCCCACCCACCCCCACCACCCCACACCCACCCCACCACCCCACCCCCACCCCCCCACCACCCACACCCACCCCCACCCACCACCCCACCACCACCCCACACCCAACCCCACCACACCCCACCACCCCACCCCCCCACCACCCCCACACCCCACACCCCACACCCACCCACCCACACCCACCACCCCCCCACCCACCCCACCCACCCCACCCCCCCACCCCACCCACCCCACACCACACCCACCCCCACCACCACCCCCCACCCCACCACCCCCCCACACCCCCACACCCACCCCCACCCCACCCCCCACACCACCCCACCCCCCACCCACCACCCCCACACCCCCCCACCACCCCACACCCCACCCACCCACACCCCCCACACCACCCCCCCACACCACCCCACCCACCCACCACCACACCCCCACCCACCACCCCCCACCCACCCCCACCCACCCCACCACCCCCACCCCACACCCACCACCCCCCCACCCCACCCACACCACACCCCCCACCACCCACCCACCCCCCCCACCCACCCCCACCCCACCACCCCCCACACCCACCCACACCACCACCCACCCCACACCCACCCCACACCCCACCCCCCCACCACCCCACCACACCCCCACCCCCACCACCCCACCCCACCACCACCCACACCCCCACACCACCCCCCACACCCCACACCACCCCACCCACACCCACCCAACACCCCCACCACCACCCCCCACCCCCACACACCCACACCACCCACCCACCCCACACCCACCACACCCCACCACCCACACCCACCCCCACCCCCACCACACCACCACCACCCCCCCACCCCACCACCCCCACACCCACCACCCCACCCACCCACACACCACCCACCCCCCACCCACACCCACACCACCCACACCCCCACCCCCCCACCACACCCCACCACCCCACCACCCCCCCCACACCACACCCCACCCCCACCACACCCCCCACCCCACCACACCCCCACCCCCCACCCCACACCACACCCCACACCACCACCCACCCACCCACCACCCCCACCACACACCCCACCACACCACCCACCCCCACACCACCCCCACACCCACCCCCACCCACCCCACCCCCCACCCCCACACCACCCCCACACCACCCACCCCACACACCCCCACACCCCACCCACCACACCCCACCACCCACCCCCCACACCCCACACACCACCCCCCACAACACCCACCCACCCACCACCCCCACCACCCCACACCCCCACCACCACACCCCCCACACCCACCACCCACACCACCCCACCCCCACCCCACACCCACCCACCCCACCACCCACCCCACACCACACACCCACCCCACCACACCACCCACCCCCCACACCCACCCCCCACCACACCCCACACCCCCCCACCACCCCCACACCCACCCCCCACACCCACCACCCCCACACCCACACCACCAACCCACCACCCACACCCCACACCACCCACCCCACACCCCCACCCCACCACACCCCCACCACCACCCACACCCACCACCCCACCCACACCCACCCACACCACCCACCCCCACCCACCACACCACCCACCCCCACCACAACCCCACACCCACCCCACACCACCCACCACCACACACCCACCACCACCCACACCCCCACCCACACCCACACCACACCCCCACCCCACCCACCACCCCACACCCCCACCACCACCCCCACCACACCCCACCACCCACCCACCCCCCCCCCACCCACCACCCCACACCCCCACACCACCCCACCACCCCCACCACACCACCCCAACCACACCCCCACCCCCACCACCACCCACACCCCCCCCACACCCCCCCCACCACCCACCCCCACCACCCCCCACACCCCACCCCACCCACACACCACACCCCACCACCCACCCCACACCCACCACCCCCCCACACCCACCCACACCCCACCCCACCACCACCCACACCCCCACCCACACCCCACACCCACCACCACACCCCCCACACCCACCACCCCACCACCACCCCCCCACCACCCCACCCCCCACACACCACCACCACACCCACACCACCCCCACCCACACCCACACCCCACCACCCACCACCCACACCCCACCCCCACCCACACCCCCACCACCCCACACCAACCCACCCCACCCCACCACACACCCCCACCCCACCCCCCACACCCCCACACCACCACCCCCACCACCCACCCACCACACCCCACCCACCACCCCCACCACCCCACCCCACACCACCCCCACCACCACCCACACACCCACCCCCCACCCCACCCCACACCCCCCACACCCACCACCCCCACACCCACACCACCCCACACCCCCCCCACCCCACCCACCCACCCCACACCCCCCACCCACCCCACCACCCCACCCCCCACCACCACCCCCACACCACCCACCCCCCCACCCCACCACCCCACACCACACCCACCCACACCCCCACCACCCCCCACCACCACACCCACCCCACCCACCCACCACCACCACCCACCCACCCCCACACCACCCCACCCACCACCCACACCACACCCCCCACCCCCACCCCACCACACCCCCCACACCCCCACCACCCACCACCCCACACCCACCCCACCCACCCCCCACCCACACACCCCCACCCACCACCCCACCACCCACACACCCACCCCACACCCCACACCCCCACCCACCACCCACCACCACCCCCCCACCCCAACCCCACCACCCCACCACCACCCACCCCCCCACACCCACCACCACCACCCCACCACCACCACACCACCCACCACCCCCCCACCCACACCCACACCACCCCACCCACACCCCCACACCCCCACACCACCCCACCCACCCACCACCCCCACACCCCACACACCCACCCCCACCACCCCCACACCCCACCCCACCCACCACCACACCCCACCACCACCCCACCACCACACCCCCACCACCACACCCCCCACCCACACCCCACCCACCACCCACCCACCACACCCCACCCCCACACACCCCCCACACCACCACACCCCCCACCCCACACCACCCCACCACCCACCACCACACCCCCCACCCACACCCCACCACCCACACCACCCCACACCCACCACCCCCCCACCCACACCCACCCCACACCACCACCCCCCCACCACCCACCCCCACCACCCACCCCCACCACCCCACCCCCCCACCACACCACACCACCCCCACCCCAACCCCACCACCCCACACCCACCACCCACCCACCCACACCCCCACCCACCCCACCCCCCACCACACCCACCCCCACACACCCACCACCCACACCCCCACACCCCACCCCCCCCACCACACCCCCCACCCACACCCCACCCCCCACCACCCACACCACCCACCCCACACCCACCCACCACCAACCCCCACCCACACCCCACCCCCCCACACCACCCCCACCCCCCACCACCCCCACCCCACCCACACACCCCACCCACCACCCACACCCCCCACCCCCCACCCACACCACCCCCACACCCCCACCCACACACCCCACCCCCACCCCACCCCACCACCACACCCCCACCACACCCCCCCACCACCCACCCCCACACCACACCACCCCCACCACCACCCCCCCACACACCCCCACCCCACCACCACCCACCCCCCCCCCACACCACCCACCCCACACCCACCACCCACCCCACACCACCACCCCCCCCACCCACCCCACACCCCACCCACCACCCCACACCCCACAACCCCCACCCCACCCCACCACCCCACCCCCACCACCACCCACACCACCCCCACCACACCCACCACCCCACCCCACCCCCACACCCACCCCCCCACCACCACCCACCACCCCACCCACCCACACCCCCACACCCACCCCCACCACCCACCACCCACACCCCACCACCCACCACACCACCCACCCCACCACCCCCACACCACCCCCCCACACCCACCCCACACCCACCACCCACACCCCCCACCCACCACACACCCCACCACCCACACCACACCCCCACCCCACCACACCACCCACCCCCACACCCCCACCCACACCCAACACCCCCCCACACCACCCACCACCACCCACACCCCCACACCCACCCCCCACACCCCACCCACCCCCACCCCACCCACACACCACCCCCACCACCCCCCCACCACACCCCCCCACCCCACCCACCACACCACCCCCACACCCCACCACCCCACCCCCACCACCCACACCCCCCCACCCCACCACCCCACACCACCCCCCACCACCCCCACACCACACCCACACCACCCACACCACCCCCACCCACCCCACACACCACCCCACCCCCCCCACCACCACACCACACCCCCACACCCCACCCACCCACCACCACCCCCACACCACCCCACCCCACCCACCACCCACCACCCACCACCACCCACACCACCCCACCCACACCCACCCACACCACACCACACCCACACCCCCACACCCCCCACCACCCCACCCCCACCACCCCCACACCCACACCCACCACACCACCACCCACCCACACACCCCCACCACCCCCACCCACACCACCCCCCACCCACACCCCACCCCCACCACACCCCCCCACCACCCCACCCACCCCACACCACCACCCCACCCCCACCACCACCCCACCACCCCCACACCCACCCACCCACACCCACCCACACACCACCCCACCCACCCACACCCCACCCCACCACCCCCCACCCCCAACACACCCACCCCACCACCCCCACCACCCACCCCACCCACACCCACACCCCACCCACCACACACCCACCCCCACACCACACCCCCCCACCACCCCACCCCCACACCCCCACCCACCACCCACACCACCACCCCCACCCCACACACCCCCACCACCCCACCCACCCCCCCCACCCCCCACACCCACCACCCACCCACACCACACCCCCACCCACACACCCCCCCACCACCCACCACCCCACCACCCACCCCACCCCCCACACCCACCACCCACACCACCACCCCACCCACCCCACCCCCCACCACCCCACCCACCCCCACCACACCCCACCCCCCACCCACCCCCCCCACCACCCCCACACCCCCCACCCACCACACCCACCCCACCACACCCCCCCACCACCCCCCCACCCCCACCACCACCCCACCACACCCCCCACCCACCCCCACCACCCCCACCCACACCCCCCCACCCCCACCACACCACCCCACCCCACCACCCCCCACCACCCACCCCCACACCACCCACCCACCACCCACCACCCCCACCCACCACCACCCCCCACCCACCACCCACCACCCCCCACCCACCCACCCACACCCCCACCCACACCCACCACCACACCCCCCCACCCCCACACCACCCCCACACCCACCCCCACCCCACCACCCCCACCCCACACCCCCACCCACCCCCACCACCCCACACCCACCCACACACCCCCACCACCCCACCCCACACCACCCACCCCCCCACCACCACCCCCACACCCACCCCACACCACCCACCCCCCCACACCACCCACCCCCACCACCCACCCCCACCCCCCCCACACCCACCCCACCCCCAACCACCCCACCACCACCCCCACACACCCCCCACCCCCCACCCACACCCCACCCCCCACCACCCCCACCCCACCACCCCACCACCACCCCCACACCACCCCACACCCACCCCCCCACCCACCCCCCACCCCACCACCCACACACCCCCCACCCACCCCACCCCCCACCACCACCAACCCCACACCACCCACACCACCCCACCCCCACACCCACACCCCCCCACCCACCCCCCACCCACCCCACCCCCCACCCCACCCCACCACCAACCCCCCACACCCCCACCACACCCCCACCCACCACCCCACCCCCCACACCCCACCCCACCCACCACACCCCCACACACCCACACCCCACCCCCCACCCACACCCCACCACCCACCACCCACACCCCCCACCACCCACCCCACACCACCCCCACCCCCACCCCACCCACCCCACCCCCCCCCCACACCCCACCACCCACCCCACCACCCCCCCACCCCCACACCCCCCCACCCACCCCCACCACACCCACACCACCACCCCCCCACACCCACCCACCCCCACCCCACCCACCCCACCCACACCCCCCACCCCCCACCCCACCCCCACCACCACACCCCACCCACCCCCACCACACCACCCACACCCACCCCACCCACACCCCCACCACCCCACACCACCCCACCCCCCCCACCACCCCCCCACCCCACCCACCCAACACCCCACACCCACCCACCCCCCACCCCACCCCACACCCACAACACCCACACCACCCACCCCACACCCACACCCCCACCCCACCCCCCCCCCACCCACCCCACCACCCCACACCCCCCCACACCACCACCACACCCACCACCCCACCCCAACACCCACCCACCCCCCACCACCCACACCCACCCACCAACCCCCACCCACCCCCACCCACCACCCCACCACACCCACCCCCACCCACCACCCACCCCCCACCACCCCACCCACACCACCCCCCCACACCACCCCACCCCCCCCACCACCCCACCACCCCCCCACACCCACACCCACCACAACCACCCACCCCCACACCCACCCCCACACCCCCCCAACACCCACACCCCCACACCCACCCCCACACCACCACACCCACCCCCACCCACCCCACCCCCCCACACCACCCCCACCCCACACCACCCCCCACCCCCACCCACACCCCACCACCCCACCCACACCCCACCACACCCCACCCCACCCACCCACCACCCACCACCCCCACACCACCCCCACACCCACCACCCCCCCCACCACACCCCACCACCCACCCACACCCCACACCCACCCACCCCACACCCACCCCACCCCCACCACCCCACCCACCACCCACCCCCCACCCCCACCCCCCACACCCCCCCACCACACCCCCACCCCCACCCCCACCCCCCCACCACCCCCACCACCCACCCCCACACCCACCCCCACCCCCCACCCACCCCACCCCCCACCCCCACCCACCACCCCCCCCACACCACCCACCCCCCCCACCCACCCCCCACCCACCCCACCCACCCCCCACACCACCCACCCCCCCCACCCCCCACCCACCACACCCCCACCCACCCCCCCACCCACCCACCACCCCCACCACACCCACCCCCCACCCCACCCCCACCCCACCCACACCCCCCACCACCCCCCACCACACCCCCACACCACCCCCACCCCCCACCACCCACCCCCACCCCACACCCCACCCACCCACCCCCCACACCCCACACCCCACCCCCACCCCCCCACACCCACCACCCCCCCCACCCCCACACCCACCCCCACCCACCCCACCCCCACCCCACCCACCCCCCCACCCACCCACACCCCCCCCACCCACCCACCCCCCACCCCCACACCACCCCACACCCACCACCCCCCCACCCCCCCCACCACCCCACCACCACCCCACCCCCACCACCCCCACCCCCCCACCCCACCACCACCCCCCCCACCACCCCCACCCCACACCACCCCCCCACCCCACCCCCCCCACACCACCACCCCCCCACCCCCCACCACCCCACCCCCACCCCCACCCCACCCACCCCCCACCCCCCCACCCCACCCACCACACCCCACCCCCCCCACACCCCCCCCACCCACCACCCCCCACCCCACCCACCACCCCCACCCCCCACACCCACCCACCCCCACACCCCCACCACCCCCCCCACACCCACCACCCACCCCACCCCAACCCCCCACCACCACCCCCCCACCCCACCCACACCCCCCCCACCCCCAACCCCCACACCCACCACCCCACCCCCCCCACCACCCCCCACCCCCCCCCACCCCACCACCCACCCACCCCCACCACACCCCCCACCCACCACCACCCCCCCACCCCCCCACCCCACCACCCCCACCCCCCCCACCCACACCCCACCCCACCCACACCCCCACCCACCACCCCCACACCCCACCACCCCCCCACACCCCCACCCCCCCACCCCACCCCCCACCCCACCCCCCCCCACCACCCCACACCCACCCCCACCCCCACACACCCACCCCCCCCACCCCCCCACCCCCACCCCCACACCACCCACCCCACCCCCACCCCACCCACACACCCCCCCACCCACCCCCACCACACCCCACCCCCACACCCACCCCCCCACCCACCCCCACACCCACCCCACCCACCCCCCCACCCCACCCCCCCACCCACCCCCACCACCCCCACCCCCCACACCACCCACCCCCACCACACCACCCCCACCCCCCACACCCCCACCCACCCCACCACCCCACCCCACCCCCCACCCCCCACACCCCCACCACCACCCACCCCCACACCCCCCACCCCCACCCACACCCACCCCACACCCCCACCCACCCCACCACCCACCCCCACCCCCCACCACACCCACCCCACCCACACCCCCACCCCACCCCCACCACACCCCCCACCACACCACCCCCACCCACCCCCACACCACCCCCACCCACCCACCCCACCCACACACCACACCCACCCCCACCCCACCACCCCCACCACACCCCCCACCCCCACCACACCCCACCCCACCACACCCCACCACACCACCCCCCCCACCCCCACACCCACCCCCCACCCACACCACCCCACCACCCCACACCCCACCCACCACCCCACCCACACCCACCCACCCCACCACACCACCACCCCCACCCCACCAACCACCCCCACCCCACCCCACACCCCACCACCCCCACCCACCCACCCACACACCACCCCCCCCACCACCCCACCACACCCCCCACCACACCCCACCCCAACACCCACCCACCCCCCACCCCACCCCACCCCCCACACCACCCCCACCACCACCCCCCCCACCACCCACCCCACCCCCCACACCCCCCACCCCCCACACCCACACCACCCACCACCCCCACCACCACCCACCCCCACCACCACCCCCCCACCCACACCACCCCACCCCCACCACCCCCCCACACCCCCACCCCCACCCCCCCCACCACCCCCACCCCAACCACCCCCCACACCCCACACCACCCACCCCACACCCCCCCACCCACACCCACAACCCCCCCCACCACCACCCACCCAACCCCCCACCCACCACCCCCCACCCCCCACCACCACCCCCACACCCCCACCCCACCCCACCACCCCCACACCCACCCCCCCACCCACCCCACCCCCCACCCACCACCACCACCCCCACACCCCACCCACCACCCACACACCCCCACCCCCACCCCCCCACCCCACCCACACCCACCCCCACCCCCACCACACCACCCCCACCCACCCCCCACCCCACCACACCCCCACCACCCACCCACACCCCCACCCCCACCACCCCCACCACACCCACCCCCACCCACCACCCCCACACCCACCCCCACACCCCACCCCCACCACACCCCACCCACACCCCCACCCACCCCCACCACACCCCCACCACCCCCACCCACACCACCCCCCCACCCACCCCACCCCCCCACACCACACCAACCCCACCCCCCACCCCCACCACCCCCACACCCCCCCACCCACCACCCCACCACCACCCACCCCCACCACCACACCCCCCCACCCCACCACCCCACCACCCCCACACACCCCCCACCACACCACACCCACCCCCACCACCCCCACCACCCACCACACCCCCCACCCACCCCCCACACCCCCACCCCCCAACACACACCCACCCACCCCACACCACCCCCCACCCACCCCCACACCCCCCACCCCCAACCACCCACACCCCCCACCCACCCCCACACCCCCACCACACCCCCACCCACCCACACCCCACCCACCACCCCACACCCCCCCACCCACCACCCCCCCACCACACCCCCCACCCACCCACCCCACCACCCACCACCCCCACACCACAACCCCACCCCACCACCCCCCAACCCCCACCCCCACCCCACACCACCCACACCCCCCACCACCACCCCCCCACACCCCCACCCCACCCACAACCCCAACCACCCACCCCACACCACCCCCCACACCCACACCCCACCCCACACCCACCCCCACCACCCACCCACACCCCACCCCCACCACACCCCCCCACCCACCACCCCACCCACCACACCCCCACACCCCACCCACCCACACCAACCCCACACCCCCCAACCCCCACCCACCACCACCCCACCCACCACCACCCCACCACCACCCCCACCCACCCCACCACACACCCACCCCACCACCACCCCCCCCACACCCCACCCACACCCACCCACACCCACACCCCCCCACACCCCACCCACCCCCCCAACCCACCAACACCCCACCCACCCACCCCACACCCCACCACACCCCACCCCCACACCACCCCCCCAACACCCCACCCCACCACCCCACCCCCACCACACCCCCACCACACCCCCACCCCCACCCCACCACACCCACCACCACCCCAACCCACCCACCCCCAACCCCCCACACCCCCACCACACACCACCCCCACCCCCACCCACCACCCCCCCACACCACACCCACCCCCACACCACACCCACCCCCCCCACCCCCACCCACACCCACACCCCCCCACACCCACCACACCACCCCACCACACCCCCCACCCCACCCACCCCACCACCCCACCCACCACCACCCCAACCACCACCCCACCCCCACACCACACCCCACCCCCCACACCCCAACCCCACCCCACCCCACCCACACACCCCCACCCCACCCCACCCACACCCCACCCACCACCCCCCCCACCCAACCCCACCCACACCCCACACCCCCCACACCACCCACCCCACCCCCACCACACACCCCCCACCACCCACCACCCACAACCCACCCACCCCCCACCACCCCACCCCCACCACCCACAACCCCCCCCACCCACACCACCCACCACCCCCCCACACCCACACCCACCACACACCCACCACCCCCACCCCACCCCCACACACCACCACCCCCACCCACACCCCCACACCCACCACACCCCCCCACCCAACACCCCCCACCCCACCACCCACCCACCACCCCCACACCCACCCCCCCACACCACCACCCCACCACCCCACCCACCCACCCCCCACCCCAACCCACCCCCCCACACCCACCCCACCCCACCACCCCCACCCCACCCACACCACCCCACCCCCACACCACCAACCCCCACACCCCACCACCCACACCCACCACCCACCCCACCAACACCCACCCCCACACCCCCCCACCCCACACCACCCACACCCCCACCACCCACCCACACCCCACACCACCACCCCACCCCCCCACACCACACACCCACCCACCACCCCACCCCACACCACCCCCACCCCCACACCACACACCCAACCCCACCCCCCCCACCCACACCCACCCACCCCAACCACACCACCCCCCCAACACCACCCCCAACCCACCCACCCCACAACCCACCCCACCACCCACCACCCCCCCAACCCCACACCACCCCCACCACCACCCCCACCACCCCACACCCCCACCCCACCCCCACACACCCACCCACCCCCACCCCACACCCACACCACCCCCCACACCCCCACCCCACACCCACCACCCACCCCCACCACACCCCACCCCACACCCCCCACCACCCACCACCCCACAACCCCACCCCCACACCACCCAACCCCCCACCCCCACACCACCCACCCACACCCACACACCCCCACCCCACCCCACCACCACACCACACCCACCCCACACCCCCCACCCACACCCCACCACCACCCCCACACACCACACCCCCACCCCACACCACCCCCACCAACCCCCACCCACCCCACCCCACCACCCACCACCCACCCCCCACACCCACCACCCCACCCCCCACCACACACCCCCACCCCCCACACCCCACCACACCCACCCCCCAACACCCCACCCAACCCCCCCACCACCCCACACCCAACCACCCCACCCACACCACCCCCCAACCACCACACCCACCCACCAACCCCCCCACCCACCCCCACCACACCCCCCACCCACCACCCCACCCACCACACCCCCCCCACCACACCACCCCACCCCACCCAACCCCACCCCACCCACCCAACCACACCCCCACACACCACCCCACCCCCACCCCACCCCCACACACCCCACCACACCCCCACCCCAACCCACCCCCCACCACCCACCACACCCCACCACCCACACCCCACCCCCACCCCACCACCCCACCCACCACACCCCCACCCCACCACACACCCCCCACCACCACCCACACCCCACCCACACCCCCCCACCCAACACCCACCCCCCACCACACCACACCCACCCCACCCACACCCACCCCCACCAACACCCCACCCCACACCCCACCCCACACCACCCACACCCACCCCCACAACACCACCCCACCACACACCCCCACCCACACCCCCACCCACCACCCACAACCACCCCACCCCCACACCACACCCCACCCCCACCCCACCACCCCACACCCCACCCCACCCCCACCCACCACACCCCAACCCCCCACACCCCACCACCCCACACCCACACCACCCCACCCACACCCCCCACACCACACCACCCCACACCCACCCACACCACCCACCCAACCACACACCCCCACCACACCCCACCACCCACCACCCCACCACAACCCACCCACCACACCCCACCACCCACACCCACCACCCACCACCCCACCAACACCCCCACCCCCACCCACCCACACCACCACCACCCCCACCACCCACCACCACCCCCAACCACACCCCCCCACCACCACCCCCCACCACCCCACACCACCACACACCCCCACCCCCACCACCAACCCCCCACCCCACCACCAACACCCCCCACCCCCACCACACCACCCACCCACACCCCACCACACCCCCACCCCACCACCCCCCACCACCCACCACACCCCCCAACCACACCCCCACCCCCCCCACCACACCACCCACACCCCACCACACCCCCACCCACCACCACCACCCCCACACCCACACCCCACACCCCACCACCCACACCCCAACACCCACCCACCCCACCACCCCACCACCCCACCACCCCCCACCACCCCACACCCCACCCCACCCACCACACCCCACAACCCACCCCCACCCCACACCCCACCCCCCACACACCACCACCCCCCCACCCCCCACCCACCAACACCCACCCCCCACCCCACCACCCCACCACACCCACCCCCCACCCACACCCCCCCACCACCAACCCACCACCCCCCACACCCCCCACCCCACCACCCCACCAACCCCACACCACCCCCACCCCCACCCACACCCCACACCCCCCACCAACCACCCCCACACCCCACCACACCACCACCCCACACCCACCCCCACCACCCCACACCCACCCCACCCACCACACCCCCCACACCCCCCACCAACCCACCCACACCACCCCACACCCACACCACACCCCACCCCCCCAACCCACCACACCACCCCACACCCACACCACACCCCCCCACCCCACACCACCCCCACCACCCCCCCACACCCCCACACCCCACCCACCCACACCACCCCCACCACACCCCCCACACCCACCCCCCACCAACACCCCCCACCCCACCACCCCCACCCCCACCACCCCACCCCACACCCCCCACCCCACCCACACAACCACCCCCCCACCCCCACCACCACCCACCCCCCACCCCAACCCACCCACACCCCACCCACCCACACCCCCACCCCCACACCACCACACCACCCACACCACCACCCCCACACCCCAACCACCCACCCCACACCCACCACACCCCCCCCACCAACCCACACACCACCCCACACCCCCACCACCCCACCCACCACCCCACCCCCACCAACACCCCACACCCCCACCCCCACACCCACCCCACCCCACCACCCCACCCCCCCCACACACCCACCACACCCACACCCCACCACCCACCACCCCCCACACCAACCCCCACCCACCACCCACACCCACACCCACCACCACCCACACCAACCCCCACCACCCACCCCCACCCCACACCACACCCCACACCACCCACCCCCAACCCACCCCACCACACCCACACCCCCACCCACCACCACCCCACCACCCCACCACACCACACCACCCCCACCACCCACACACCCCACCCCCACACCCCACCCCCACACCCCCACACCCCCCCCACCCCAACCCACACCACCCCACCACCCACCCCACCACACCCCACACCCACACCAACCACCACCCCACACCCCACCACCCACCCACCCACACAACACCCCCACACCAACCCCCCACACCCCCACCACACCCCCACCCCCACCACCCACCCAACACCCCACCCACCACACCCCCACCCAACCCCACCCCCCACCCCACACCACCCACCACCCACACCACCCACACCCACCACCCACCACCCCACACCAACACCACCCCACCCCCCCACCCACACCCCACCACCACACCCCCACCCCCCACCACACCCCACACCCCACCACCCACCACCCACACCACCCACACACCCCCCCACCACCCACCCACCCACCCCACCCCACCACACCCCACACCACCCCCAACCACACCACCCCCCCACCACCCACCCAACCCCACCCCACACCCCACACACCCCCACCACCCACACCCACCCCACCCCCACACACCCACCACCACACCCCACCCCCACCCACCCCACCCCCAACCACCACCCCACCCCACCCCACACCCACACCACCAACCCACCCCCCACCACCACACCCCACCCCACCCCCCCACACCCCAACCACCCACCCCCACACCACCACCCCCACACACCCACCCCCCCACACCACACCCCCACCCACCCCCCCCACACCACCCACCCACCCAACCCCCCACCCACACCCCCCACCCCCACCACAACCCACCCACCCACCCCACCACCACCCACACCACCACCACCCCACACCCACCACACCCACCCACCACCCACACCCAACCACCCCCACCCCACCCACCACCCCACCACCCACCCACCCCCACCACACCCCCACCCACCCCCCCCACCCCCCACACCCCACACCACCAACCCCACACCACACCCCCACCCACCACCCCCACACCCCCACCCCACCCACCCACCACAACACCCACCACACCCCACACCCCCACACCCCCACCACCCACCCACACCACCCCCACCACCCACCCCCCAACACCACACCCACCCCCCACCAACCCACCCACCCCCACCACCCACCACCCACCCACCCCCACACCACCCCCACCCACCCCCACCCCCCACCCACCCACAACACCCACACCCCCACCACCCCCCCACCCACACCACCACCCCCACCCACCACCCCCCCCACCACCACCCCACCCACCACACCCACCACCCCACCACACCACCCCCACCCCACACCCCACCACCCCCCCCACCCACACCACCACCCACCACACCCCAACCACCACAACCCACCCCCCCACCACCCCACACCCACCAACACCCACCCCCCAACCCCCACCACCCCCACCACCCCCACACCCCACCACCCCAACACCACCCACACCCCACCCCCACCACCC
This sequence comes from Pseudopleuronectes americanus, assembly GCA_038501795.1. Taxonomy (NCBI): domain Eukaryota; kingdom Metazoa; phylum Chordata; class Actinopteri; order Pleuronectiformes; family Pleuronectidae; genus Pseudopleuronectes; species Pseudopleuronectes americanus. The sequence goes on from JBAMIH010000207.1 coordinate 50,662, forward strand.
CACCACCAACACCCCACCACCCCCACACCCCCACACCCACACCCACCACCCCACCCCCACACCCACCCACCCCCCCACCACACCCACCCCCACCCACCCCCACCACACCCACCCCCACACCCCACCCACACCCACCCCCCACACCCCCACACCACCCCACCCCACCCCCCACAACCCACCCACCACACCCACACCCCCCCCACCACCAACCCCCACCACCCACCACCCACCACCCCACCCACCACCCACCCCCACCACCCACCCCCACACCACCACCACCCCCCCACCACCCCACCACCCCCCACACCACACCCCCCCACACCCACCCCCACCCCCCCCACCCAACACCACCCCACCCCCAACCACCCCACCACCCACACCACACCCCCCCACCACACCACACCCCCACCCACCACCACCACCCCACACCCCACCAACCCACCCCACCCACCCACACACCCCCACCCCAACCCACCACCACACACCACCCCACCCCCACACCACACCCCACCCCCCACACCCACAACACCCCACCCCCCACCCACACCCCACAACCCACCCCCCCACACCCCCCACCACACCACCCCCACCCCCACACACCCACCACCCCCACCCCACACCACCCCACAACACCCCCCCCACCCCAACCCCACACCACCCCCACCCACCCCCACACCCACCACCCCCACCACACCCCACCCCACCACCCCCCCACCCACACACCACCACCCCCACCCAACCCACCCCCCACCCACACACCCCCACACCCCCACCCACCCACACCCCACCCCCACCACACCACACCCCCCCCACCACCCAACACCACCCCACCCCCCACACACCCCCACCCCACCCCACACCCCCCACCACCCCACCACACCCCCCCCACACCCAACACCCCCACCACACCACCCCACCCCACCACCCACCCACCCCCCCACACCCCCCACCCACCCCCCACCCACCCCCACCAACACCCACACCCACCCCACCCCACCACACACCCCCACCCACACCCCACCACCACCCCACACCCCACCCACCACCCCCACCCACCCCACACCCACCCCACCCACCCCCACACCCCCACACCCACACCACCCCCCCCACCCCACACCACCCACCCCCCACACACCCACCCCACACCACCCACACCCCACACCCCACCACACCCCCACCCCACCACCCCCACCACCCACACCAACACCCCACCACACCCCCACAACCCACCACCCCCACCCACACCCACCACCCCACCACCCACACCCCCACCACCCCCACACCCACCCCCACACCCACCCCCCCACACACCCCCCCACCCCACCCCCCACCCACCACACCCCCACCCCACCCACACCCACCCCCCCACCACCCACACCCCACCCACACCCCACCCACCCCCACCACCCCCCCACACCACCACACACCCACCCCACCCCCAACACCACACCCCCCACCCCCCCACACCACCCACAACCACCCCACCCCACACCCCCACAACCCCACCACCCACCCACCCCACCACCACCCACCCACAACCACCCCACCCACCCCCACCACACCCACACCCCACCACCCAACCACACCCCACCACACCCCCCCACCCCCACCCCCCCACCACCCACCACCCACCACCCCCCACACCCCACACCCCCCACCACCCCACCCACCACCACCACCCCCACACCCCACCACCCCACCCACCCACACCCACACCCCCCCCACCCCCCCCACACCCCACACCACCCACCCCCCACCACACCCCCACCCCCCCACCCCCCCCACACACCCACCACACCCCCCACCCACCCCCACCCCACCACACCCCCCCCACCCACCCCCCCCACCCACCCCACCCCCACCACCCCCACACCCACCACCCCCCCACACCCCACCACCCACCCCCCACCACCCCCCACCACCCACACCCACCCCCACCACCCCACCCACAACCCCCACCCCAACCACCCACCACACCCACCCACCCCCCCCACCCCCAACCACCACCCCACCCCACCACCCCCCCACCCCCACACCACCAACCCCCCACACCCACCCCACCCACACCCACACCCCCCACACCCCACCCCCACCCACCCACACACCCACCCCACACCACACCCCCCACACCCCACCACCCACCACCCCCACCCACACCCACCCACCCCACACCCACCCCCCCACACCACCCCACACCCCCACCCCCACACCCACCACACACCCACCACCCCACCCCACACCACCCCCACCCACACCCCACCCACCCCCACCACCCACCCCACCCCACCCCACCCACACCCACCCCACACCCACCCCCCCACACCACCCCACCACCCCCCCACCCCACCACCCACCACCACCCCCACCACCCCACCCCCACCCACCCCCACCCCCACCCCACCCCCACACCACCCCACCCACCACCCCACCACCACCCCACCCCACCCACACCCACCCACCCCCCCACCCACACCCCACCCCCCCCACACCCCCCCCCACACCACCCACCACCCCCACCCCACCCCCACACCCACACCAACCACCCCCCCACCCCCACCCACCACCCCCACCCACCCCCCCACCACACCCCACCACCCCCAACCACCCCACCACCCACCCCCCACCACCCACCCCCCCCACACCCACCCACCACCCCCCACCACACCCACCCCACCACCCACACCCCCCACCCCACCACCCCACCCCCCACCACCCCACACCCCACCCCACCACCCACCCCACCCCACCACCCCCCACCACCCACCACCCACACCCCCCCCACCCACCCCACACCCCACCCACCACCCCCCAACCCACCCAACCCCACCACCCCCACCACCCAACCCACCCCCACCACCCCACACCCACCCACCCCCACCCCAACCCACACCCCCACACCCACCCCCCCCACCCACCACACCCACCCCCACCCACCCCCACCACACCCACCCCCACCCACACCCCCACCACCCACCCACCCCCCCCACACCCACCCCACCACCCCACCCACACCCCACCCACCCACACCCCCACCCCACCACCCACCCC
>JBAMIH010000208.1:0-53157 GCA_038501795.1 Pseudopleuronectes americanus
TGTATAGTATTATATGCGACTGTTTTGATTTGATATTGTGTTATTGTTTGATGTATGAGATTTGTTCATATTTAGAGTGTAGTACTAGAGATTATTAAGAGTTTTATGAGTATACTTTATTGTATTAGTGTTGATTTATTGTTAAATTGTTATTAGTATGTACATGGGATTTTGTATTGTTTTATCTTTGTGAGCTTTTTCTGTAGTATATTTATATGATGATGTATATATTTGTACAGATGCGTGTTATTATTTATTGATTTATTTCTTATATGTATTATTTATTCTACTTAGGATATATATTTCTAGTATTGATATATATTGATTATATTGATATGATATTTTAGATATTGATATTTATATCTTATGTATATAGTTATATTAGTATGTATTGTAGATAGGGTAGCGTATTAAGATCTCTATAGTCATATTATCACTCTTAGTTGCGTATTTTAATAGATATATATTTATGAATATATTGATATAGGATTTATTATCATATCTATATAAGTATATGTTGACTTATATTTATATATTGGTTATTTATATATCTTTAATATAGTGGAGTGATATGATTGTAAGTATGTATAATTATATTACTCTTACATATAATATAGATTTCAATTGATGATGATAATATGTATTTATATTATTAAACACAAATATATGATTATTATATAATTATTATAGTTTTAATGTATTATATGATATTTGGAGATATTATATTTATATCTGATTATTGATATATTATATTATATATTCTTTATATTATATAATATATATTATTATTTCAATATTGTAGATATGCAGTGATTATAATTTTGTAATAGAATATTTCTATTTAGTCTATATATTTGATTAGTATTTATAATGTTATATAATTATTATATATATCGATACTTATTTATATATTATGATTTTTTTATCTTGATATATTTTATTATCTTTATATAATTATTATCATATATATATATTATTAATATCTTTGTATATATTTGATAATTGATATTTATGATTACTTTATTTATTATATATCTCTTATTTTTTTATTTTATTTTATTTTTTATTATTTATATTTTTATATTATATTATATTTTTTATTATTTTTATTTATTTTTAATTATTTTTATTTTTTTATATTATTTATATTATTTTATTATTTTTTTAATTTTTTTTTATTTATTATTTTATTTTTATTATTATTTATTTATTTTTTTATATAATTATTTATTTTATATTTTTTATATTATTTTTTATATTTTTTTTATAATATTAATTTATTTTTAATTTTTTATATTTTTTTATTTTTTTATTTATTAATTTATTATTTATATTATAATATTTTTATTATTATTTTTTTTTATTTTTAATATATTTTTTATTTTTTATTTAATATTTTATTTTTTAATATATTTATTTTAATTTTTATATTTTTTTATTATTTATTTTATATATTTTTTATATTATTAATATTTTTTTATATATTATTATATTTTTATAAATATATTTTATAATTTTTATTTTTAATGATATAATATCGATATTTTTAGTTAAATATAATATATTATAATATTTTAATTTTTATTATATAATATTATTTTTGTATATAACTATTTATTTAATATTATATTTAAATTATTATTATATTTGAATGATGTATTTTATTGATATAATATTTTATGTATTTTTTAATAATTATTTTATATTTTTATTTAAATAAATTATATTATTTTAATATTTATATTTTATTATTATATTTAATAATATAATTATAATATTATCAAATTTTTTTAATGTAATATCTTAATTATAATTATATATCATATATTTTTAATATATTTATATATAAAATTATTTTTAAAGTATATTTTATATATTATTATAATCTATTATAATATTAACAACACACAACACACAACAACACAACACACAACACACAACACACACACAACACACACAACACAACACACACAACACAACACACACACAACACACACAACACAAACACACACACAACACACAACACAACACACAACAAACACAACACAACACAACAACACACACAAACACACACAACAACACAACACAACACACAACACACAACACACAACACAACACACAACAACACACAACACAAACAACACACACAACACACAACACACAACACAACACAACACACAACACAACACACAACACACAACAAACACACACAACACAACAAACACACAACACACACACAACACACACAACACAACACACACACAAACAACACACAACACACAACACACAAACACACACAACAACACACACACAACAACACACACAACACAACACAACACACAACAACACACAACACAACAACAACACAACAACACACACACAAACAACACAACACAAAACACAACACACACAACAACACAACACACAACACACAACACACAACAACACACAACAACACAACACAACACAACAAACACACAACACACACAACACAACAACACACAACACAACACAACAACAACACACACACAACACACAACAACACACAACAACACACAACACACAAAACACAACACAACACACAACACAAAACACAACACAACACACAACAAACACACAACACAAACAAACACAACAAACACACAACACAACACAACACACAACACAACACACAACAACACACAACAAACAAAACACACACACAAACACAACAACACACAAACACAACACACAACACAACACAAACAACAACACAACAAACACACACAACACACAACAACACAACACACAACAACACAACAACAACACAAACACACAACAACACACAACACACAAACACAACACAACAAACAACACAAACACAACACAACACAACAACACACACAACAACACAACAACACACAACACACAACACACAACACACACAACAACAAACACAACAACACACAACACAACACAAACACAACAACAAACACACAACACACACAAAACACACACAACACAACACAACACAACAACACAACACACAACAAACACAACACACACAACACAAACACACACACAACAAACACAACAACAACACAACACACAACAAACACACAACACAACACAACACACAACACACAAACACAACACAACACACAAACAACACACACACAACACACAACACAACACAACACACAACACAAAACACACAAACAACAACACAACACAACAACACACAACACACAACACACAACAAACACACAACAACACAACACAAACACACACACACAACAAACACACACAACAACACAACAAACACACAACAACAAACACACAACAACACAACAACACACAAACAACACAACACAAACACACACAACAACACAACACACAACAACACAACACAAACAACAACACAACACAACACACACACAACAAACACACAACACAACAACACACAAACACAACACAACACAACAACACACAAACACACAACACAACAACACACAACACACAACAACAACAACACACAACAACACAACAAACACACAACACAACACACAAACAAACAACACACACAAACAACACAAACAACAAACACACACACAACAAAACACAACACAACACACAACAACACACACAAACACACAACACAACACACACAAACAACAACACACAACAACACACAACACACAAACAACACAAACACAACAACACACACAACACACAAACACAACACAACAACACAACACAACACACAACAACACAAACACACAACACACAACACAACACACAACAACACACAACACAAACAAACAACAACACAACAACACACAACAACACAAACACAACACACAACAAACACACAAACACACAACACAACACAACAAACACAAACACAAACACACACAACACACAACAACACACAACAACACAACACAAAACAACACAACACACAACAACACAACACACAAAACACACAACAACACACAACACACAAACACACACAAACACACAACACACAACAAACACACAACAACAAACAACAACACAACACAACACACAACAAACACAACAACACACAAACAACACACAAACAACACAACAACACACAAACACAACACACACAACAACACAACACAACACAACACAACACAACAAACACACAACAACAACACAAACACACAACAAACACACACAACAACACAACACACACAAACAACACACAACAACAAACACACACAACACAACACACACAAACACAACACACACAACAAACAACACACACACAACACAACACAACAACACAACAACACAACACAACAACAACACAACACAACACACAACACACACAAACACACAACAACACACAAACAACAAACACACAACACAACACAACACAAACAACACACAAACACAACACAACACAACACACAACACAACAAACACAACAACACAACACACAAACACACACAAACACAACAACACACACACAACAAACACACACAACACAACAAACACACACAACACACACACAACAACACACACAACAAACACAACAACACACAAACACACAACACAAACACAACAACACACAACACAAACACACACAACACACAACACACACACAACACACACAACAACACAAACAACACACAAACACACAACAACACAAACACACACACAACAACACAACAACACAAAACAACACAACACACACAAACACACAACACAAACACACAACACACACAACACAACAAACACACACAAACACACACAACACACAACACACACAACACAACACACACAAACACCAAACAAAACACAAACACACACAACACAACAACACAACACAACACAACAACACACAACACACAACACAACAACACAACAACACACAACACACAAACACAACACACACAACAACACACACAACACAAACACACACACAACACAACACAACACAACAACACACAACAACACACACACAACAACAACACAACACAACAACACAACACACAACACACACACACAAACACACACAACACAACACAACAACACACAAACAACACAACAAACACACAACACAACAACACACAACACACAAAACACACACAACACAACACACAACACAACACACACAACACACAACACAACAACACACAACACACAACACACACAACAAACACAACAAACACACACAACACAACACAACAAACACACAACACACACAAACAACACAACACACAACAACACAACACAACACACAACACAACAACACACAACACACAAACACACAACAACAACACACAACACAACACACAACACAACAACACACACACACAAACACAAACAACACACAACACACAAACACACACACAACAACACACACAACACAACACACAACACACAACACAACACAACACAACACACAAACAACAACACACAACAACACACAACACAACAACACACAAACAACACAACAACACACACAACAACAAACAACAACACAAACAACACACAACAACACACAACAAACAACAACACACAACACAACAACACACACAACACACAAACAAACACACACACACAACACACAACACAACAACACACACAAACACAACAACACAACACACAAACACACAACACACAACACACACAACACAACACAACACACAACAACACACAACAAACACAACACAACAACACACACAACACACAACACACAACACACAACAACACACAACACAACACACAACAACACACAACAACAACAAACACAACACACAACAACACACACACAACAAACACAACAAACACACAACAACACACACAAACAACAACACACACAACACACAACACAACAACACAACAACACACAACACAACACAACAACAAACAACACACAACACAACACACACACAACACAACAACACAACACAACACAACACAAAACACACAACACACACACAACACACAACACACAACAACACACAAACACAAACAACACACAACAACACAACACACACAACACAACAACACACACACACACAACAAACACAACACAACACACAACACACACAACAACACACACAAACACACAACAACACACAACACAACACAACACAAACACAACACACACACAAACACACAACACAACACACAACAACACACAACACAACAACACAAACAACAAACAACACACAACACAACACACACAACACAAACAACACAACACACAACACAAACAAACACAACAACACACAACAACACAAAACACAACACACAACACACAACACAAACACAACAAACACACACAACACACACAACACAACACACAAACACACAAACAACACACACACAACAAAACAACACAACAACACAACAACACACACAAACACAACAACACACAACACAACACACACAACAAACACAACACACACAACACAACAACACAAACACACAAACACACAACACAACACAACACACAAACAACACACAACAACACAACAAAACACACACAACACAAACACACAACACAACAACACACAACACAACAACACACAAACACACAAACACACAACACAAACAACACAACAACACACACAACACACACAACAAAACACACACAAACAAACACACACACACAACACAAACACAACAAACAACACACAACACACAAACACACAAACAACACACAACAAACAACACACAACACACACAACAACAACACAAAACAACACAACACAACACAACACACACACAACACACAACACACAAACAACACACAACACAACACACAAACAACAAACACACAACACACAAACAACACACACACAACAACAACACACAAACACACAACAAACACAAACAACAACACAACACACACAAACAACAACACACACACAACAAACAAACACACAACACAACAACACAACACACACAACAACACACAACACACACAAACAACACAAAACAACACAACAACACAACAACACACAACACAACACAACACAAACAACACAACACACAACACACACAACAAACACACAACACACACACAACACAACAAACACACAACAACAACAACACACACAACAACACAACACACAACACAACAAACAACAAACACACAACACACACACAACACAACAAACACAACACAACAACACAACACAAACAACACACACACAACACAACAACACAACACAACAACACACAACACACACAAACAACACACAAACACACAACACAACAACAACACACACAACACACAAACACAACAACACAACACAACACACAACAACACAACACACAACAACACACAACAACACACAACACAAACAACAACAACACACAACACAACAACACACAACAACACAAACACAACAACACAACACACACACACAAACAACACAACAACACACACAAACACAACAACAACACAACACAACAACACACACAACAAACACAACACAACACACAACAAACACAACAACACAACACACAAACAAACACACAACAACACAACAACACACACAACACAAACACAACACACAACAACACAAACACACAACACAACACACACACAACACAACACACAACACAACAACACAAACACACAACACAACAAACACACAAACACACACAACACAAACACACACACAACAACACACAAACACAACACACAACACACAAACACAACACACACAAACAACAACACACACACAAACACACACAAACAACACAACAACACAAACAACACACAACAAACACAACACAACACAACACACAACAAACAACACAACACACACACAACAACACAAACACACACACAAACACACACAACAACACACACAACAAACACAACACACACAACAACACACAACACACAACACAACACACAAACAACACACAACACACACAACAACACAACACAACACAAACACACAACACAACAAACAACACAACAACACACAAACAACACACAACACAACACACACACAACAACAACACAACACAAACACACAACACAACAAACACACAACACACACAACACACACAACAACACACACAACACAACAACACACACAACAACAAACACACACAACACAACACACACAAAACACAACAACAACACAACACAACACACAAACAACACACAACACACACACAAACACACAACACAACAAACACAACACACAACACAACAACACACACACACAACAAACACAACAACACAACACAACAACAACACACAACACACACAAACACAACACAACACACAACAACACAACACAACACACAAACACACACAACAACACAACAACACAACACACACACAACACAAACACACACAACACACACAAACAACAACACACAACACAACAACACACACACAACAAAACACAACAACACACAACAACACACAACAACACAACACAAACACACAACACAAACACACACAACACACAACACAACACAAACACACAAACAACACAACACACACACAACACAAACACACACAACAACACACAACACACAACACAAACACAAACAAACACACAACACACAACACACAACAACACAACACAACAAACACAACAACACACAACACACACAAACAACAACACAACAAACACAACACACAACACACAACACAAACACACACAACACACAAACACACAACACAACAACACAACAACAACACAAACACAACAAACACACAACACAACACACAAACACAACAACACAACACACACAACACAACAAACAACAACACACACAACACACAAAACACACAACACAACACACACAACACACAACAACACAACACACAACAAACAACACACACAACAACACAACACACAACACAAAACACAACACACAACACAACACAAACACACACAACAACAAACACACAACACACAACAAACACACACAACAACACAACAAACAACACACAACACAACAAACACAACAACACACAACACAACACAACAACACACACAACAAAACACAACACAACAAAACAACACACACAACACACAACACACAACAACACAACAAACAACACACAACAACACACAACAAACACACAACACAACAACACAACACACACAAACACACAACACACAACACAACACACAAACAACACACACAACACAACACACAACAAACACAACAAACACAACACACAACAACACAACAAACACAACACAACAACACAAACACAACAACACACACAAACACAACACAACAACACAACAAACAACACAAAACAACACACAACACAACACAACACACACAACACAAAACAACACACAAACACACAACACAACAACACAACAACACAAACACAACACAACACACAAACACAACACAAACACACACAAACACAACAAACACACACAACAACACACACAACACACAAACACACAACACAACACAAACACAACAACAACACACACAAACACAACACACAACAAACAACAACAACACACACAACACAACACAACACAACAACAACACACACAAACACAACACACAACACACACAACACAACACAAAACACAACACACACAACAAACACACAAACAACAAACAACAACACAACAACAAACACACAACACACAAAACACAACACAACAACACACAAACACAAACACACAACACAACACAAACAACAAACACAACACAACAACACAACAACAAACAACACACAACAACACAACACAACACAAACAACACAACACACAAACAACACACACAACAACAAACACACAACAACACACACAAACAACACACACAACACAACAAACACAACAACACAAACACAACACACAAACAACACAACAAACACACAACACAACAACACAAACAACACACAACACAACACAACACACAACACACAAACAACACAACAACACACAACACAAACACACACAACACAAACAACACAACAACACACAACACAACACAACACAACCACAAACAACAACACACAACAACACAAACACACAACAACACACACAACACAACAAAACAACACAACACACAACACAACACAACACACACAACACAACAAACACACAAACACAACACAACAACACAACACAAACAACACAACAAACACAACACAAACAAACACACAACACAAACACAAACAACACACAACACACAACACAACAACACAAACAACAACAACACAAACACACAACACAACACACAACACAACACACAAACACACACAAACAACAACAACAACAAACACACAAACACACACAACAACAACACACACAACACACAACACACACAACACAACACAACACACAACAACAACAAACACAAACAACACACAAACACACAACACACACAACAACACACAAACACAACACACAACACAACACACAACAAACACAAAACACAAACACAACACAACACACAACACACACAACACAACAACACACAAACACAACACAAACAAACACACAACACAACACAACACACAACACAACACACACAAACAACAAACACAACACAAACAACAACACACAACACACAACAACACAACAACACACAACAAAAACAACAAACACACACACACAAACACACAACAACACAACACAAACAACAACACAAACACAACAAACAACACAACAACACACAAACAACACACAAACACACAACACAAAACACACAACACACAACAACACAAACACACAAACACAAACAACACAACACAACAAACACACAAACACACAACAAAACAACACAACAAACAAAACACAACACACAAACACACACAACAACAACAAACACACAACAACACAAACAACAACAACACAAACAACAACAACAACACACAACACACAAACAACACACAAACACACAACACAACAAAACACAACAACACACACAAACACAACAACAACACAACACACAACACAAACACACACACAACACACACAACACAACAACACACAAACAACAACACAACAAACACAAACAACACAACACACAAACAACACACAACAACACAACACAAACACAACAACACACAACACAACAACACACAAACACACACAACAACACAACACAACACAACACACAACACAACAACACAAACACACACAACAACACAACACACAACACACAACACACAACAACACACACAAAACACAACACAAACAACACACACAACACAACACACAACACAACAACACACACAACACACAACACAACACACAACAAACACAACACAAACACACAAACACAACACAACACACAAACAACACAACACAACAACAACACAACACAACAACACAACACACACAAACACAACAACACACACACAACACAACACACAACACAACAACACAACACACAAACACACACAACAACACAACACACAACAACACACAAACAACAAACACACACAACAACAACACACACAAACACAACAACACACAACACACACAAACAACACAACACAACACACAAACAACACACACAACAAACACAACACAACAAACACAACAACAACACAACACACAACAACAACACAACACAACAACACAAAACAACAACACAACACAACAAACACAACACAACACACAAACACACAACACAACAACAAACACACAACAACACACACAACACAAACACACAACACAAACAAACACAACACACAACACAACACAAACACAACACAAACACACAACACAACAACAACACAAACACACAACACAACAACACACAACAACACACACAACACAACAACACACAAACAACAAACACACAACACAAACACAACAACACAACAACACACAACACAAACACAACAACAACAACACAACAAACAAACACACACAACAACAACAACACACACAACAACAAACACAACACACACAACACACACAAACAACACACACAACACAACACAACACACACACAACACAAACAACAACACACAACAAACACAACAAACAACACACACACAACACACACAAACACACAACACAACAAACACAACAACACAAAACACACAAACACAACACAACACACAAAACACACAACACACAACACAAACACAACAACACAAACACAACAACACACACAAACACAACAACACACAACACACACAAACACACACAAACACAACACACAACAACACACAACACACAAACAACACAACACAACAACAACACACAACACAACAACACAAACACACAACAAACAACACAACACAAACAACAACACAACAAACACAACACACAACAACACACAAACAACACACACAAACACACACAACAACAACACACAACAACACACACAAACAACAAACACCACACAACACAACATCACAGAACACAACCACACAAAACCCTCATCACAACACAACAATCAACAACACAACAACAACAACACACACAACATCACACACATCAACACACAACACAACACAACACAAACACAACACACCACACACACACAAAACTACACATCAAGAAAACAAGTCACACTCACACACAATCACACATCACAACACATCCAGCAACACACACACACACAACAACATCACAACACAACACACAACACACATTATTATTATATATATATATTTATTATTATTTTTATTATTATATATATTTTTTATTTATGTAATTTTATATATATATATATATTATATAATATTTATATGATAATAATTTATATTATTATATATATATTTTAATTATTTATATAATTAAATATAATATATATATATATATATATCTATATATATTTAAATATATATATTTATATTATTATATAATTTTTAAATATTTTTTAAAATATTAATTATTATATATTTATATATTTATTATATCATCAAACACTTCAAAATAAAATCATATATTAAAATCATACATAAACAACATAAACACACAATCAAAACACAAACAAACACAACACAAAACATCACAACACAACACAACAACACAACACAACACACAAACACAACACACAACAACAACACAACACACAACACACACACAAACACAACACACACACACAACACAACAACACACACAACACACAACAACAAAACAACAACACACAACACAACACAAACAACAACACACACACAACACAACACACAAACAACACAACACACAACACAACACAACACAACACAACACAAAACAACACACAACACACAACACAACAACACACACAAACACACAACACAAACACACACACAAACACAACACAACAACACACAAACACACAACACAACACAACACACAACACACAACAACAAACACAACAACACACAACACAACAACACACAACACAACACAACACAACACAAACACAACAACACAACACACAAACACACACACAACACAACAACACAACACAACACACAACACACAACACAACAACACAACAACAACACACAAACACAACAACACACACAACACAACAACACAAACACAACACAACACACAACAAACACACAAACACAACACACACAACACAACACACAACACACAAACACAACAAACACACAACAAACAACAAACACACACACAACACAACACAACACACAACACACAACACACACAAACACACAACACAACACAAACACAACACACAAACAACAACACACACACAACAACACACACAACACACAACAACACAACAACACAACACACAACACAACACACAACACAACACAACACACACACAACAACACAAACACACACAACAACACACAACACACAACACAACACAACAAACAACACACACAACACACAACAACACACAACACAACAACAACAACACACAACACACACACAACACAAACACACAACACACAAACAACACACACACAAACAACACAACACAACAACACACAACACACAACAACACAACAACACACACACACAACAACACACAACACACAACAACAACAAACACAACACACACAACACACAACACACAACAACACAACACACACAACAAACACACACACAACACACACAACACAAACACACACAACACACACACAACAACACAACAAACACACAACACAACACACACACACAACACACAACACACACACACAACAACACACACAACACAACAAACAAACACACAACAACACACACAACACAACAACACAACACAACAACACACAACACAACACACACAAAACAACACACAACACAACAACACAACACACAACAACACAACACAACACACAACACACACACAACACACAACACAACACACAAACACACACAACACAACAAACAACACAACACAACACAACAACACACAACACAACACACAACACACAACAACACACACAACACAAACAACACACAACAACAACACAACACAACACACACAACAACAACACAACACACAACACACAACAACACACAACACACACAACACAACACAAACACACACACAAACACAACAACACACACAACACACAACAACACACAACACAACACAACAACACACAAACACAACACACACAACACAACACACAACACAACACAAACACAACACAACAACACACACAACACAACACACAACACAACACACACAACACAACAACACACACAAACACACACAACACAACACACAAACAAACACACACAACACAACACACACAACAACACACAAACAACACAACAACACACAACACACAACACACAACAACACAACAACACACAACAACACACACAACAACACAAACAACACACAACACACACAAACAACACAACACAACAACACACAACACAACACACAACACAACAACAAACACACACACAACACAACAACACAACACAACACAACAAACACAACAACACACACAACACAAACACAACACAACAAACACACAACACACACACACAACACACAACAACACACACAACAAACACAACAACACACACAACAACACAAACACAACACAACAACACAACAACACAAACACACACAACAACAACAACACAACACAACACACAACACAACACAACAACAAACAACAACACACAAACACAACACACAACACAACAACACACACAACACACACAACAAACAACACAACACACACAACACACAACACAAACAACACACAACACAACAACAACACACAAACACAACAACACAACACAACACACAACAAAACACACAACACAACACACAAACACAACACACAACACACACACACACAAACAACAACACAACACACAACACAACACACAACAACACACACAACACACAACACACACACAACACAACACAACACACACAACAACAACACAACAACACAACAACACAACAACACACACAACACACAACAACACAACACAACAACAACACACACAACAACACAACACACAACAAACACACACACAACAAACACAACACAACACAACACAACACAACAACACACAACACAACACACACAACACACAACACACACAACACAACAACAACAACACAACACACAAAACACACACACAACAACACAACACAAACACACAACACACAACACAACACAACAAACACAAACACACACACACAACACAACACAACAACACAACAACACACAACACACAAACACACACACAACACACAACAACAACACACAACAACACAACAAACACAACACAACACACAACAACAACAAACACAACACACAACACAACAACACAAAACACACACACAACAACACAACACACAAACAACACACAACAACACACACAACAACACAACACACAAACACAACACACACAACAACACAACAACACAACACAACACACAAACACACACAACACACACAAACAATCACACACAACACAACACACACAACACAACAACACACACAACACACAAACAACACACACAACACACACAACACAACACAACACACAAACAAACACACACAACACACACAACAACACACAACACACAACACAAACAACACAAAACACACAACAACACAACACACACAACACACACAACAACACAACAACACAACACACAAACACAACAACAACACAACACACAACACAACACACACAACAACACACACAACACACAACACAACACACACAACAACAACACACAACACACACAAACACAACACACAAACAACACACACAAACACAAACACACACAACAACACAACACACACAAACAAACACACACAACACAAACACACAACAAACACACACAACACAACACACAACACAACAACACAACAACACACAACACAACACAACAACACAAACACAACAACAACACACAACACAACAACACCACACAACAACACAACACAACAACAACAACACAACACAACACACAAACACACACACAACAACACAAACACACAACACAACACAACACACACAACAACAACACACAACACAACACACAACACAACAACACACAACACAAACACACACACACAACAACAAACACAACACACAACACACAACAACACAAACAACACACAACACACACAAAACAACAACACAACAACAACACACAACAAACACACACAACACAACAACACACAACACACACACAAAACAACAACACACAACACAACAAACACACAACACAACACAAAACACACACAACACAACAACAACACACAAACACACAACACAACAACACAACACACAACAACAACACAAACACACACACAACAAACAACACAACACACAACACACAACACACACAACAACACAACACAAACACACAACAACACACAACACACACAAACAACACACACAACAACACACAAACAACAACACACAACACAACACAACAACACACACAACACAACAACACAACACAACACAACAACACACAACAACACAAACACACAACAACACACACAAACACAACACAACAACACAACAACACACAACACAAACACACAACAACACAACAACACAACAACAACACAAACACAACAACACAACACACACAACACACAACAACAACACAACACAAACACACACAACAACAACAACACACAACAACACAACAACACACAAACACACACAACACACAACACAACACACAACACACACAAACACACAACACAACACAACACACAACAACACAACACAACACAAACAACAACACACAACACAACAACACACAACACAAACAACACACACAACACACAACACAACACACACAACAACACACAACAAACACACAACACACAAACAACACACAAACACAACAACAACAAACAACACACAACACACAACACACAAACACAACACACACAACACACACACACAACACACAACACAACAACACAACACAACACACAAACAACACACAACACACAACACAACAACACAACACAACACACAACACAACACACACAAACAACACAACACAAACACACAACACAACACAACACACACAACACACACACAACACAACACACAAACACAACAACACAACACAACACACACACACAACACACAACACAACACAAACAACACACACAAACACAACACACACACAAACAACACAACAACACACAACACACAACAACACACACACAAACACAACACAAACACAACAACACAACACAACACAAACAACACACACAACACACAACAACAACAACACACAACAACACAACACAACACACAACAACACACACAACAACACAACACACAAACACAACACAACACACAACACACAAACAACACACAACACAAAACACAACAACAACACAACACACAACAACACACAAACACACACAACAACAACACACACAACAACACACACAAACACACAACAACACACAACACAACAAACACACACAACAACACAACACACACAACACACACACAACAAACACACAACACACACAACACAACAACAAACACACAAACAACACAACACACAACAACAACACACACAACAACACACACACAACACACACAACACAAACACACAAACACAACACACAACACAACACACAACACAAACAACACAACACAACACACACAAACAACACAAACACACACAACACAACACACAACAACAACACACACAACACAACACACAACAACACAACACACACAACACACACAACACACAACACAAACAACACACAACACAACACACAACAAACACACAACACACACAAACACACAACACACAAACAACACAACAACAACACACAACACACAACACAACACACAACAACACAACAACACACACAACAACACAACAACACAACACACAACACAACAAACACACAACACAACACAACAACACACAAACAACAACAAACACAACACAACAACACACAACACACACAACACAACACACAACACAAACACAACAACACACAACACAACAACACAACACAAACAACACACACAACACAACAACACACACAACAACACAACACACACACAACAACACACAAAACAACACACACACAACAACACACAACACAACACACAACAAACACAACAACAACACAAACACACAACACACAAACAACACAACACAACAACACAACAACACAACACAACACACAACAAACACACACAACAACACAACACACACACAACACAACAACACACAACACACACAACACAACACAACACAACAACACACAACAACAACACAACAACACACAAACAAACAACACACAACACACAACACACAACACAACACACAACAACAACACAACACAAAACACAACAACACAACAACACACAACACACAACACACACAACAAACAACACACACAACAACACAACACAACACAAACAACAACAAACACACAACACAACACAAACAACACAACACACAACACAACACACAACAACACAACACACAACACACACAAACAACACAACACACAACACAACAACACACACAACACACAACACAAACAACACAACAACAACAAACACAACACACACAACAAACACACACAACAACACAACAACACACAACACAACACAAAACACAACACAACACACAACACAAACAACACACACAAACAACACAACACACAACAACAACACAACACAACACAAACACAACACAACACACAACAACACAACACACAACACAACACAAACACACAACACACAACACACACAACACAACACAACACACACAACACACACAACACAACACAACAACAACACAACACAACACAACAACAACAAACACAACAACACACAACACAACACACACACAACACAACACAACAACACAACACAACACACAAACACAACACAACACACAAACACAACACAACACACACAACAACAACAACACAAACACAACAACACAACAACACACAACACAAACAACACAAACACAACACACAACACAACACAAACACACACACAACAACACAACACAACACAACAAACAACACAACACACAACACAACAACACACAACACAACACACAACAAAACACACAACACAACAACACACACACAACACACAAACACAACAACACAAACAACACACACAACACACAAACAACACACACAACACACAACACACAACACAACACAACACACACAAACAAACAAACACACACAACAACACAACACACAACACACAACAACACAACAAACAACAACACAACAACAACACACAACAACACAAACACAACAACAACACACAACAACACAAACACACACACACAACAACACAACAACAAACACACACAACACACACAAACAACACAACACACACAACACACAACACAAACAACAACACACAAACAAACACACAACACAACACAACAACACAACAAACACAACACAAACACAACAACACACAACACACAACAACACAACACAAACACACACACAACACACAACACACAAACACACACACAACACAACACAACACACAACAACAACACAACACAACACAACACACAAACACAACAACACACAAACAACACACACAACAACACAACACAACACAAACACACAACAACACACAACACACACACACAACACAAACAACACACAACACACAAACACACAACACAACACACACAACACAACAAACACACAAACACACAACAACACACAACACACACAACACACACAACACAACAACAACACAACACACAAACAACAACACAACACACACAACAACACACAACAACACACAAACACAACACAACAACAACAAACACACACAACACACACAACAACAAACACAACAAACACAACACACAAACACAACACACACAACACAACACAAACACACAAACACAACAACACAACAACAACACAACACACACACAAACACAACACAACACACAAACAACACAAACACACACAACACACACAACAACACACAACACAACAAACAACACAACACACAACAACACACAAACAACAACAAACACACAACACAACACAAACAACACAACAACACACAACACAAACAACAACACACAACACAACACAACACAACAACACAACACACAACAAACAACACAACAAACACAACACAACAACAACAAACACAACAACACACAACACACACAACACACAACACACACACAACAAACACACAACACAACAACACACAACACAACACAACACACACACAAACACAACAACACACAACACAACACAACACACAACACAACACACAAACAACACAAACACACAACAACACAACACAAACAACAACACACACACAAACACACAACACACACAACAAACACAACACACACACAAAACAACACAACAACAACAAACACACAACACACACAACAACACAACACACACACAAACACAACACACAAACACAACAACACAACACAACAACACACACAACACAACACACAACACAAACACACACAACACAACAAACACAACACAACACACAAACACAACAACAACACAACACAAACACAACAACAACACAACACAAACAACACACAACACAAACACAACACACAACAAAACACAACACAAACACACACAACACAACACAAACAACACAACACACACAAACACACACAACACAAACAACACACAACACACACAACAACACAACACACAACACAACACAAACACACACAACACACAACAACAAACACAACACACAACACAACAACACACAACACACACAACACAACAAACACAACACAACACAAACACACAACACAACACACAAACAAAACACACACAACAACAACAACACACACAAACAACACAACAAACACACAACACAACACAACACAACACACAAACAACAACACAACAAACACACAACAACACAACACAAAACACACACAACACACAACACAACACAAACACAACACAACAACACAACACAACACAACAACACACAAACACACACAACACACAACAACACACACACAACACAACAACAACACACAACACAACACACAAACAACAACACACAACAACAACAACACAACAACACACAACAAACACACACAACAACACAAACACAAACAACACACACACAACACAACACAACACAAACAACAAACACAACAACACAACAACACACAACACAACACAACAACACACAAACAACACACAACACAACAACACAACACAACACACAAAACACAACACACACACAAACAACAACACAAACACACACACAAACACAACACACAACACAACACACAACAAACAACAACACACAACACAACACAAACAACACACAACACAACAAACACACACACAACACAACAAACACAACACACAAACACACAACAACACAAACACACAACACAACAACAAACACAACACACAACAAACACAACAACACAAACACACAACAAAACACACAAACAACACACAACACAACACAAACACACAAACACACAACACAACACAACAACACAACAACACAAAACAACACAAACAACACAACAACACACAAACACACAAACACAACAACACACACAACACAACAAACACAACACAACACAAACCACAACACACAACAACACAACACAACAACACACACACAACACAAACACAACACAACAAACACACAACAACACAACACAACACACAAACACAACAAACAACACACACAACAACACACAACACAACACAACACAACAACAACACAACACACACAACACAACAACAAACAACACACACAACACAAACACACAACACACAACACAACAACACAACACACACAAACACACAACACACAAACACAAACACAACACAACACAACAACACACAACAACACACAACACAACACAACAACACAACACAAACACACACAACAAACACACAACACAACACACAACAAACACAACAACACAACAACAACACAACAAACACACACAACACAACAACACAAACACAACACAACACACAAACAACACAAACAACACACAACACACAACACAACAACACACAACAACAACACACAACACAAAACAACAACACACAAACACACAACAACAACACAAACACAACACAACACACAACAACACAAACACACACACAACAACAAACAAACACAACAACACACACAAAACACACAACAACACAACACAACAAACAACACAACACACACACAACACAAAACACACAACACACAAACAAAACACACACAACACAAACAACACACAACAACACACACAAACAACACACAAACACAACAAACACAACAAACACACACAACAACACAACAACACAACACACAACAACACAACAA
The DNA here is from genome assembly GCA_038501795.1 of Pseudopleuronectes americanus. Classification (NCBI taxonomy): domain Eukaryota; kingdom Metazoa; phylum Chordata; class Actinopteri; order Pleuronectiformes; family Pleuronectidae; genus Pseudopleuronectes; species Pseudopleuronectes americanus. The sequence continues at coordinate 22,761 of JBAMIH010000208.1, forward strand.
CACACAAAACACAACACACACAACAACACAAACACACAACACAACAACACAAACAACACACACAACAACAACACACACAAACACACAACACAACAACAACACAACAAACAAACACAACACACAAACACAACACACACAACAAACAACACAACACAACACAAACACACAACAAACAACACAACACACAACACACAACAACACACACAAAAATCACAACAACACAACAACACAACAACACACAAACACAAACAACACACAACAACACAACACAACAACACACAAACACAACAACACAACAAACAACAACAAACACAAACAACAAAACACAACACAACACACACAACAAAACAACACAAAACAACAAAACACAAACAACAACACAACACACAAACACACAACAACACACAACAAACACACAACAACAAACACAACACAACAAAACAACACAACAACACAACACAAAACACAACACAACACACACACAACACAAACAACACAAACAACACAACACAACAACACACAACACAACACAACACACAACAACACAACAAACACAACAACACACACAAAACACAACACAACACAACAAACACAAACAACACACACAAAACACAACACAAACACACAACAACAACACACAAACACAACACAACACAAACAACAAACACACACAACAAACAACACAACACACACAAACAACAACAACACACAAACAACACAAACACACAACACAACACAAACACACAAACAACAAACACAACACAACACAACAAACACACAAACACACAACACAACAAACACAACACAACAACACACAAACACACAACAACACAAACACAACAACACAACAACACACAACAAAACACAACACACAACAACACAACAACACAAAACACACACAACAACAAACAAACAAACACACACACAAACACACACACAAACACAAACAACAAACACACAAACAACAACACAACACAACAAACAACACAAACACACAAACAACACAACACAAACACCAAACACAACACAACAACACACAAAACAACACAACACAACACAACAAAACACAACACAACAACACACAACACAACAACAAACACACAACACAAACACACAACACAACAAACACACAAACACAACACAACAAACACAACACAACAAACAACACAACACAAACAACAACAACACAAACAACACAAACAACACACAAACACAACAAAAACACAACACACAACAAAACAACACAACACAAACAACAAACACACAAACAAACACAACACACACAACACAACAAACAACACACAACACAACACAACACAACAAACACAAAACACAACACAAAACAACACAACACAACAAACAACAACACAACAAACACAACACAAACAACACACAACAAACACACAACACACACAAACACAACAAACAAACAACAAACACAACACACAACACAACAACAACACAACACAACAACACAAACAACACAACACAAACACACAACAAACAACACAACACAACAAAACACACAAACAACACAACACAACACACAACAAAACACAACACAACAACAAACACACAACAACACACAACAACACAACACACACACAACACAAACACACAACAACACAACACAACAACACAAACAACACAACAACACACAAACACAACAACAAACACAACAACACACAACACAAACACAACAAACACACAACAAACAACAACACACAACAAAACACAAACACAAACAAACACACACAACAACAACAACAACACACAAACACAACACAAAACACACAACACAAAACAACAACAACACACAAACACACAACACAACAACACAACACAACAACAACAACACAACACACACAACAAAACACAACAACAACACACAACACAACAACACACAAAACACACAACAACACAACACAAAACACAACAACAAACACACAACAAACACACACAACAACAAACACAACAACAACACAACACAAACAACAAACACACAACACAAACACAACAACACAACAACACACAACAACAAACAACACACAACACAAACACAACAAAAAACACAACACAACACAACAACACAACACAAAACACACAACACAACAAAACACACACAAACAAAAACACAACACAAACACACACAACACAAACACAACAACACAACACAACAACACACACAAAACAACACAACACAACAAACAACAAACACAACAACAAACACAACACACAAACAACACAACAAACACAACAACAAACACACACAAAACACAACACAACACACACAACACAACACAAAACAACAACAACAAACAACACACAACACAACACAAACAACAAACACAACAACACACAACACAAAACACAACACAACACACAAAACAACAAACAACACAAACACACAAACACACAACACAAAACACACACAAACAAACAAAACACAACACAAACAACCAACAAACACACAACACAACAACACAACAAAACAACAACAACACACAACAAACACACAACAACAACACAAACAACACACAACAACAAACAACAAACACACACAACACAAACACAACAACACAACAACAAACACACAACAACAACACAACACAACAAACAACACAAACACACAAACAACAACACACAAAACACACAACAACAAAACACAACACAAACACACAACACACACAAACAAACAACACAACAACACACAACAAACAACAACAAACACACACACAACAAACACAACAACACACAACAACAAACAACACAAACAACACACACAACAAACAACACACAAACAACAAACAACACAACACCAAAAACACAAACAACAAAACACACAACAAACAACACACAACAAAACAACACAACAACACAAACACACAACAAACACACAAAACAAACAACACAACAAACACAAACACACAACAACACACAAACAACACAAACAAACACAAACACAACACAACAACAAACACACAAACACACAACACACAAACACAAACAACAACAACAACACAAAACACACAACAACAACACACCAACAACACAACAACAACACAACAACACAAACAACACAAACACACCAACAAACAACACACAACACAAAACACACAAACAACACAAACAACAACACACACAAACACACAAACACAACAACAAACACAACACAAACAACACACAACACACAACAAAACACACAACCACACAAACAACAACAAACACAACAAACACACACAAAACAACACACACAACACAAACAACAACAAACACAACAACACACAAACACAACACAACACAAACAAACACACAAACAACACACAACACAAACACACAAACAACACAAACACACAACAACACACAACAAAACACAACACAACAACACAACACAAAAACAACACCACAACAAACACAAACACACACAACACAAACAACACACACAACAAACACAACACACACCAACAAACAACAACACACCACAACACAAACAACACAACACACACAAACACAACAACACACAACACAAACAACACACAACACAACACACAAACAACACACACACAAAACACACAACACAACCACACACACAACAACAAACACCAACAAACAACACCACAAACACACAACAACACAACACAAACACCAACAACACAAACACAACACAAACACAACAACACACACAACAACAACACACCACAAACACACAACAACACACAAACAACAAACACAACACAAACAACAACACACAACAAACACAACAACACACACAACAAACACAAAACACAACACAAACAACAACAACACAACAACAAACACACAACACACACAACAAACACACACAACACAACAACAACACAACACAAAACACACAAACAACACACACAAACAACACAACACAACACAACAACAAAAACACACAACAACACAACAACACACAAACAACACAACAACACAACACAAACACACAAAACAACAACAAACACAAACAACACACAACACAACACACAAACAACACACAACACAACAACACACAACACAACAACACACAAACAACCAACAAAACAACACAACACAAACAAACACACAACACACACAAACACAACACACAAACCAAACACAACAACACAACAAACACACAACACAACAAACACAACACAACACAACAACACAAACACAACACAAACAACAAACACAACACACAAAAACACAAACACAACACACAACACACACAAACAACACAAAACACACACCACAAACAAAACACAACACAAACACACAACAACACACAAACACCACACAAACACAACACACCAACACACAAAACCAAACACACAACACAACAACCACAACACACCAAACAAACAACAAACACACACAAACAACAACACACACAAACACACAAACAACACACAAACAACACACACAACAACACAACAACACAACACAAAACACAACAACACACACAAACAAACAACACAACACAAAACACAAACAACACAAACACAACACAAACACAACAACACACAACACAAACACACAACACACAAACAACACAACAAAACAACACACAACAACACAACACAACACACAACAACAAACAACACAACACAAAACAACACACAACACACAACAAACACAACAACACAAACACAACACAACACACAACAAACAACACACAACACAACACAACAACACAAACAACAACACAACAAACACAACAACACAACAACCACACAACACACACAAAACAACACACACAAAACACACAAACAACACAAACAACACACAACACAAACAAAACACACAACACAAACACAACAACACAAAACACAACCAACACACAACACAACAACAAACACACACAACAACAACAACACACAAAACAACCACACAACAACAAACACACACAACACACAACACACACAACAACACAACAACACAAAACACACAACAAACAACACAAACACAAACACACAACAACACAAACAACACACACAAACAACACAAACACACAACACACAACAAACACACAACACAAACAACACACAACACAACACACACAAACACAACCAACAACACAACAACACAACACAACAACACACAAACACAACACACAACAAACACAACACAACACAAACACAAACACAACAACACAAACAACAACAAACACACACAACCAACAACACAAAACAACACAACAACAAACAACAACAACACACACACAACAACACACAAACAACAACACAACACAAACACACAACAAACAACAAACACACAACAAACACAAACAACACACAACACACACAAACAACACACAACAAACACCAACACACAAACACACACAACAAACACAACACAACAACAAACACAAACACACACAAACACAACACACACAAACACAAACAACAACACAACAAACACACACAACACAACACAACACAAAACAACACACAACACAAACACAACACACACAACACAAAACAACACAAACAACACACACACAACAACAACACAAACACACAAACACAACACAAACACACAACAACACACAAAACAACAACACAACACAAACAACACAACACAACAACACAACACAACAAACACAACACAACCACACAACACAACAAACAACACAACACAAACACACAACACACAAACACAACAACACACAACACACAAACACAACAAAACACACACAAACAACACAACACACAACAACACAAACACACAACACACAACACAACAACACAAACAACACAACAAACAACAACAACACACAAACACACACAACAACAACACAACACAAACACAACACAACAACACACAAAACACACAACACAAACACAAACACACAACAACACACAACAAACACAACACAAACAACACACACAACAAACACAACACAACAAAACAAACACAAACACAACACACAACAACACAACAAACAACAACACAAACAAACACACAAACAACACAACACAACAAACAACAACACAACAAACACAACACACACACAACCACAACAAACAACACAAACAACACACAAACAAACACAAACAACAACACAACACAACACACAAAACAAACAACAAACAACACACACACAACAAACACAAACACACAACAACACAAACACACAACACAACAAACACAACACAACAAACACACAACACACAAAACACAACACACACAACACAACACACAAACAACAACACAAACAACACAACACAAACACACAAAACACAACCACACACAACACAACACAAAAACACAACACAACAACACAACACAACACAACAAACAACAAACAACACAAACACAACAAACAAACACACAAAACAACAACACAAACAAAACACAACACAACACACAAACAACACAACAAAACACACAAAACAACAACAAACACAAACACACAACAACAAACAACACACAACAACACAACAACACAAACAAAACACAAACAACAACACAAAACACACAACACACACAAACACCAAACAACACACAAACACAACACAACAAAACAACAACACACAACACAAACAACACAAACAACACAACACACAACAACACAACAACAAACACACAAACAACAACACACACAAACACACAACAAACAACACAACAACAAACACAACAAACACACAACACAACAACACAAACAAACACAAACAACACAACAACACACAACAAACACAAACACAACAAACACAACACACAACAACACAACACAACACACAAAACACAACAAACACAACAAACACACAACACACAAAACAACACACAACAAACAACAACACAAAACACAACAACAAACAACAACACAACAAACACACACAAACAACACACAACAACAAACAACAACAACACAAACACACACAAAACACAACACAACAACACACAACAACAAACACAACAACACAACACAACACAAAACACAAACAAACACACAACACACAAACACAAACACAAACAACACAAAACAACACACCACACAACAACACAAAACACACACAACACAACAAACACAACACAAACACACAACACAACAACAACACACAACAACACACAACACACAACAACACACAAACAACACAAACACACAACAACACACAAACACAAACACAACACAACAACACAAACACAACACAACAACACAACAACACAACACAACAACAACAAACACACAACACAAACACAACAAACAAACACAACACAAACAACACAACAACAACACAACACAACAAACAAACACAACAACACACAACACAAACAACACACAACAAACAACAACACACAAAAACAACAACACACACAAACAACACACAACAAACACAAACAACACAAACAACAACAACACACAACACAACAAACACAACAAACAACACAACAAAACAACACAACACAAACAACACAACACAAACACAACAAACAACACAACAACACAACAACACAACAACAAACACACAACAAACACAACACAACACAACAAACAACACACAACACAACACAACAAAACAAACAAACAACAAACACACAAACAACACAACACAACACAACACAACAAACACAACACAACACAAACAACAACACACAACACAAACAACACAAACAAACACACAAAACACAACAAACACAACACACAAACACAAACAACACACAAACAACACAAACACACAAACAACACACACAAACACAACAAACAACACAAACACAACACAACAAACACAACACAACAACAACACACAACACAAACACAACAAACACACAACACAACAAACAACAAACAACACAACACAACAACACACAAACAACACAACACACAACACAACAACAAACACAAACACAACAACAACACACAACACAAACACACAAAACAAACACAACACACACAACAACAACACAAACAACACAACACAAACAACAAACACACAAACAAACACAACACAACACAAACAACAACAAAACAACACACAACACAAACACAACACAACAACAAACACAAACACAACAAAACACAAACAACAACACACAAACAACAAACACAACAAACAACAACACAAACAACAACACAACAACAAACACAACAAACAACACAAAACAACACAACAACACACACAACAACACAACAACACAACACAACAACACAACAACAAACACAACACAAAACAACACACAACACAACAACACAAAAACACACAAACACAACAACACAACAACACACAACAAAACAACACACAACACAACAACACAACAAACAAACACAACACAACAACAAACAACACAAACACAACACACAAACACACAACAAACAAAACACACAACACAACAACAAAACACACAACACAACACAAACAACACACACAACACACAAACAAACACAACAACAACACAAACACACAAACAACACACACAACACAACAACACAACACAAACAAACACAACAACAACACAACAACACAAAACACACACAACACAACAAACAACCACAACACAAACACACAAAACAACACACAACACACAAAACACACACAACACAACAACAAACACAAACACAAACAACAAACACAACACACACAACAACAAACACACACACAACAAACACAACACAAAACACAAACAACAACACACAACACACAAACAACACACAAACACAACAACAAACACAAACAACACAACAACACAAAACACAACACAACACACAAACACAAACAACACAACAACAAACACAAACACACAACAAACAACAACAACACAACAACCAACACAACACAACAACACAACACAAACAACAAACACAACAACACACAAACACAACACACAACACAACAACAAACAACACAAACAACACAACACAACACAAAACAACACACAACAACACAACAAACACACAACAACACAAAACAACACACAACAACACACAACAACAAACACAAACACAACAAACAAACAACAAACACAACACAAACAACAACAACACACACAACACAAACAACAACACAAACACAACAACAAACACAAACAACCAACAAACACACACAACAACACAACAACACACAACACACAACAAACACAACAACACACACACAAACAACACACAACACAACAACAAACAAAACACAACAACAACACAAACACAACACAACAAAACACAACAAAACACACACAACACACAAACAACAACAACACACAACAAACAAAACACACAACAACAAACACACAACACAAACAACACAAACAACAACACAAAACAACACAAACAACACAACACACACAAACAACAAACACACAACAAACACAAACAACACAACACAAACACAACAACACACAAACACAACAAACAACAACACAACACACACAAAACACAACAACACAACAAAACACAACAACACAACACAACAAACACAACAACACACAACACAACACACAAAACAAACAAACACAACACAACAAACACACAACAAACACAACACAACAACACAACAACACAAAACACAACAACACACACAACAAACACAACAACACAAAACAACACACAACACAACAACACAACACAAACACAAACAACCAACAACACAAACAACAAAACAACACACAACAAAACAACACACACAAACAACACAACAACACACAAACAACACAACAAACACAACAACAACACAACAAAAACACAACACAACAACACACAACAAAACACACAACACAACAAAACAACAAAACACAACAACACAACAAACAAAACACAACAAACAACAACACAAACACAACACAACACAAACAACACACAACAACAAACACACAAACAACAAACACAACACACAACACAACAACAAACAACAACACAAACACAACAACAAAACACAACACAAACAACACACACACAAACAACACAAACAACAACAAACAACACAACACACAAAACACAAACAAACACAACACAAACAACAACAACAACACAACAACACAACACAACAACACAAACAACAACAACACAACAAAACACACAAAACAACACAAACAAACACAACAAACAACACAACAACACAAAACACAACAACAACACAAAACACAACAACAACAAACACAACACACAAAACACAACACACAACAACAAACAAACACAACACAAACAACACACAACAACAAACACAACAACACAAAACAAACACACAACAACACAAACACAACAACACACAACACAAAACAAACACACAACAAAACAACACAACACAAACACACAAACAACAACAACACAAACACACAACAAACACAACACAACACAAAACACACAAACAACACAAAACAACAACACACAACAAACACAAACACACAACACAAACACACACAACAAACACACACACAAAACACAACACAAAACAACAACAACAAAACACAACACAACAAACACAACAACACAAACACACAACAAACACAACACACAAACAACACAACAAACAAAACACAACAAACACACAACACAAACAACACACAAAACACAAACACAACAACAACAAAACACAACAAACAACAACACAAACACAACAAACAACACAACACAACACAAACAAACAACAAAACAACACACACAAACAACACAACACACAACAAACAAAAAACAAACACACAACAAACACACACAAACAACAAACACAAACAACAACAACACACAACAACAAACAACACACACAACACACAAAAAACACAACACACAAACAACAACACACACAACAAACAACAAAACAACAACACACACAACACAACACAACAACACAAAACACCACAACAACAAACAAACAACAACACAACACAACAACACACAAACAACAAACACAACACACAACAAACACACAACACAAACACAACACACAAACACAACAACAACAAACAAACACAAACAACACAACACAACACACAACCAAAAACAACAAACACAACAAAACAACAAACACAACACAAACACAACACAAACAACAACACACACAACAAACACACAACACAAAACACACAACAAACACACACAAAACACAACACAACAAACAACACAACACAAACACAAACAACACACAACAACAACACACACAACAACACAACAAACAACAAAACAACACAAAACAACACAACACAAACAACACACAAACACAAACACACACAAACAACAACACAACAACACAACAACAAACACAACACAACAACACACACAAACAAACACAAACACACAACACAACAAACACACAAACAACAACAACAAAACAACACACACAAACAACACAAACACAACACACAACAAAACAACAACAACAAACACACACAAACAAACACAAACAACAACACACAACAAACACAACACAAACACAACAACAACACAACAACACAAACAAAAATCACACAACACACAACAACACACAACACAAACAACACACAACAAACACAACAACACAACAAACACACAACAAACACAACACAACACAACAAAACACAACACAACACACAAACAAACACACAAACACACAAAACACACACAACAACACAACACAAAACAACACACAACACAAACACAACAACAAAACAACAACAACACAACACAAACAACAACAACACAACAAAACACAACACACAACACAAACAAACACACAACAAACACACACAAACAAACACAACAAACAACACAACACAACAAACAACACAACAACACAACACAACACACACAACAAACACACAAACAAACACAACACACAAACAACACAACACAACAAACACAACACAAACAACACAACAACAAACAAACACAACAACACAACACACACAAACAACACAAACAACACAACAACAACACACACAACAACAAACAACACACAAACAAACAACAACAAACACAACACAAACACACAAACACAAACACAACACACAAAAACAACACAACACAACAACACAACACAACAAACACACAACACAAACACAACACAACACACAACAACAACAACACACAAACACAAACACACAAACACAACAAACAAAACACAAACAACACACAACAACAAACACAACACAACAACAAAACACAACAACACAACACAAAACAACACAACACAACACAACACAAAACACAACAAACACAACAAACAACACACAACACAACACAACAACAAAACACAACACAAACACACAACACACAAACACAAAACACACAACAAACACAACAACACACACAACACAACAACACAAAACACAACAACACAACAAACAACAAACAACACACAACAAACACAACAACACAACACAAACACAACAACACACAAAACACAACACACACAACAACAACAAACAACACACACAAACAACACACAACACAAACAACACACAACAACACAAACACACAACAAACACACACAAAACAAAACAACACAACACAACAACACACAACAAACACAACACAACAACACACAAAACACAACACAACACAACAACAAACACACACACAACAACAAAACAACACAAAACAACACAACACACAACACAAACAAACACAAACAAAACAACAACACACAAACACAACAAACACACAACACAAAACACAACAAACAACAACACAACAACAAAACACAAAACAACACACACAACAAACAAACACACACAACAAACAACACACAAACAACAACACAAAACACAACACACAAAACAAACAACACACAAACACAACACAACAAACACAAACAACACAACACACACAACAAACACAACACAACAACACAACAAACAACAACACAAAACACAACAACAACAACACACCAACAAACACAACACACAAACACAACACAACACAAACAACAACACAACAAACAACACAACACAACACAACACACAACAAAACACACAAAACAACAAAACAACACACACAACAACACAAACACACAAACAAACACAACAACACAAACAACAAACAACACACAAACACAACAACAACAAACACACAAACACAACACAACACAAACAACACACAACAAACAAAACAACACAAACAACACAACAACAACACACACAACAACAACACACAAACAACAAACAACAACAACACAACAACAAACACAAACACACAACACAACAACAACACAACACAACAAACACAACACAACAACAAACACAAAACACAAACACAACACAAAACACAACACACAACAAAACACACAAACAACACACACAAACAACACACAAACACACAAACAACAACAACACAACAACACACAAACAACACAACACAACAACACAAACACACAACAAACACACAAACAACAACACACACAACACACAAACAACACACAAACAACACAACAAACAACAACACACAACAAACAACAACACAACACAAACACAACACAAACACAACAAACAACACACAACACAAACACAACACACAACAACACACAACAACACAACACAACAACAAAACACAACAACACAACACAACACACAACACAACAAACACAACAAAACAACACACACAACAACAACACAAACACAACACAACAACACACAAACACAACACACACAAACAACACAACAAACACAAACACACAACACAACAACACAACACAAACACACAACACAACAACAACACAACAAAACACACAAAACACAACAACAAACACACAACACACACAACACACACAAACAAACACACAACACAAACAAACACACAACACACAAACACAACAAAACAACACACAAACACCACAAACAACAAACACAACAACACACAACACACAAACCAACAACACACACACACAAACAACACAACAACACAAACAACAACACAAACACAACAAACAACAAACACAACACAACAAACAACACAACACACAACACAAAACAACACAACAACACAACACAACACAAACACACAACACAAACAACAAACAACACAACACACAACAACACAAACACAACAACACAAACAACAAAACACAACAAACACACACACAACACAACACACAAAACAAAACACACAAACACACAACAACACACAAAACAACACAACACACAACACAACAACACAAACACAACACAAACAACACACAAAACACACAACACAACAACACAACACACAAACAACACAACAACACAAAACAACACAACAAACAACAACAAAACACAACACAACACAACAACACAAACAACACACACACACACAACACACAACAAACACACAACAACACACAACACAACAAACACAAACAACACACACAAACACAACACACAAACACAACACACAACAAACAACACACAACAACACACAACACAACACAACAACACACAAAACACAACACAACAACACACACAACACAAACACAACAAACACAACAACAACAACAAACAACACACCAACAAACACACAACACACAACAACAAACACACACAACACAACACACACAACACAACAACAAACAACAACACAACACACACAAACAACACAAACACAACACAACACACAAACAACAACACACACAAACACAACACAAACAACAACACAACACAAAACACAAACACAACAAACAACACAACAACAAACACACACACAAACAACACAACACAACACACACAAACACAAACACAACACACAACACAACACAACACACACAACACAACACAACAAAACAAACACAACACAACACACAACACACACAACAAAACAAACACACAACACACAACAACACACAAACAACACAACAACACACAACAAACACACAACACAACACAAACACACAACAACACACAAACAACACACAAACAACACAAACAACACAACAAACACAACACAACAACACACACAAACACAACACAACACACAACACACAAACACAACAACACACAACACACAACAACACAAAACACAACAACAAACAAAACAACACAACACACAACAACACAAACAACACAAACACACAACACACACAACAACACAAACAACACAACACACAACAAAACACAACACAAACACACACCAACAAACACAAACACAACAACACAAACAACACCACAACACACACAACACAAAACAACACACAACAACACAACACAACAAAACACACAACACAAACACAACAACACACAACACACAACACACAACACACAACACACACAACACAAACACAACAACAAAACAACAACACAACACAACAAACACAACACACAAACAACACAAACAACACAACAACAACACAACACACACAAACACAACACAACACACACAACACACAACAAACAAACAAACACACAAACAACACACAAACACAACAAACACACACAAACACACAAACAACACAAACACACAACACACAACAACACAACACAACAACAACACACACAACACAACACAAACAACACACAACAACACAACACAAACACACAAACACAACAACACCAAACAAACACACACACAACACACAAACACAACAAACACACAACAACAACACAAACAACACACAAACAAACACACAACAACAACAAAACACACACAAACAAACAACAACACACACAACACAAACAACACAACACACAACAACACAACACAAAACACACAAACAACACAAACACAACAACACAACAACAACACACACACAACACAACAACAACAACACAACACACAACAAACACAACACACAACAACACAAACACACAAACAACACACACAAACACAACAACAACAACACAAAACAACACAACAACACACACAAAACAAACAACACACACAAACACAACACACAACAACAACACAAAACAACACACAACACAACAACACAAAACAAACACAACACAAACAACAACACACACAAACACACAACAAACACAAACACACAACAAACAACAACACACAAACACACAACACACACAAACAACACAACAACACACACACACAAACACACAACAAACAACACACAACACAACAACACAACACAAAACAACACAACACAAACACACAACACAACACACACAAACAACACAACACAACAAACACACAACAAAACACAACACACAACACAAAACACACAACAAACACACAACACAACAACAACAAACACACACAAACACAAACAAACACAACAACACAACACACAAACAACACAAACAACAACACACAACACAACAACACAACAACAAACACAACAAACAACACACACAACACAACACAAAAACACACAACACAACACAAACAACACAACAACACACACAAACAACACAACAACACAACAACACAACACACAAACACAACACACAACAAACACAACACACAACAACACACAAACACAACACAAACACACACAACAAACACAACAACACACAACAACACAAACAAACACAACACACAACACAACAACAAAACAACAAACACACAACAACACACAAACACAACAAAACAACAACACACAACACACAACAAACAAACAACAACACACAAACAACAACAAACACAAACACACAACAAAACACACAACAACAACAACACACAAACACAACAAAACACAACACAACACAAAACACAAACAAACACACACAACACAACACACAACAACAACACAAACAACACACAACACAAACACACAACACACACAAAAACACAAACACACAACAACAAACAACAACACAACACAACAAACACAACACAACAACAACACACAAACACAACAACACAAAACACAACACACACACAAAACACAACACACACAACACACACAAAACAACACAACAAACACAACACACAACACACAAAACACAACACACAAACACAAACAACACACAACAACAAACAACACAACACAAAACACAACAACACACAAACACAACAAACACAACACAACAACACACACAACAAACACACAAAACACAACACAAACAACACAACAACACAACACACAAACACAACAAACACAACACACAAACACACACAACACACAACAACAAAACACAACACAACACACACAAACAACAACACAACACACAACAACACACAAACAACAAACAAAACACACACAAACAACACAAACAACAAACAACAAACACAACCACAACAACAAACACAACACAACACACACAAACACACAACAACAAACACACAACAACACAACACACAAACAACAACACAAACACACACAACAACACAACACACCAAACAACACAACACAAACAACAACACACAACACAACACACAAACACACACAACACAAAACACACAACACACAACACAACAAACACAACAAACACAAACAACACAACAACACAACACAAACACACAACACAAACACAACAACAACACAACAACACACAAACAACAACAAACACACAACACAACACAAAACAACACACAAACAACACACAACAAACACAACACAACAAACACAAACACACAAACAACACAACACAAACACAACACACAACACAAACACAACACAAACACAACACAAACACAACAACACACAAACAACAAACACAACACAACACACAAACACAACCACACAAACACACACACAACAACACAACAACAACACAAACAAAACACACAACAACACACAAACACAAAACACAACAAACACACACAACACAAACCACACAAACACAACACCACACAAAACACACAACAACAACACAAAACACAACACAAACACACAACACAACACACAAAACACACAACAACACACACAAACAACAAAACAACCACAACACAAACAACAAACACACAACAACACACAAACAACACAAACACAAACAACACAAACACAACAACAACACAACAAACACACAACAAACAACACAACACAACAAACACACAACACAACACACACAACACAAACAACAAAACACACAACAACACACAACACAACACAAAACAACAAACACAACACACACAACAACACACACAACAAAACACAAACAACACAACACAACAACAACAACACAAACACACAACACAACAAAACAACAACCACAACAACACAAACAACAACACAAACACAACAACAACACAACACACAACACACAAAACAAACAAAACACACAACACAACAACACCAACACAAACACAACAAAAACACAACACAACACACACAAAACACAACACACAAACAACACAACAACACAACAAACACAACAACACAAACACAACACAAACAAACACAACAACACACAACAACAACAAACACACAACACAAAACACAACACAACACACAACACACAACACAAACAACAACACAAACAACACAAACACACAACCAACAACACAACACACAAACAACACACAAAACAACACAAACAACCACACAACACACAACAACACAACAACAAAACACACACAACACAACAAACACAACACACAACAAAACACAACACAACACAAACAACAACACAAACACACACAACACAAAAACAACAACAACACAACACAAACACAACAAACAAAACACACACAACACACAACACAAACACACAAACACACAAAACAACACAACACAACAAACACCAACAAAAACAAACACAACACAAAACAACACAAAACACAACACAACAAAACACACAACACAACAAACACAAACACACACAACAAACACACAAACAAAACACAAACAACACAAACCACAACACAACAACACACAAAACAACAAACCAAACAACACACACAAAACAACACAACACACAAACACAACACAACACACAACAAACAAACACACAACACAACACACAAAACAACACAAACAACACAACAAAACAACACACAAACACAAACAACACAACACACAACAAACACACAAACACAAAACACACACAACACACAAACACAACAAACAACACAACACAAACACACAACAAACAACACAAACAACACAACACAACAAAACACACAAACAACACAACACAAACAACACACAACAACACACAAAACAACACACACAACACAACAAAACACAACAAACAACACACACAAACACAAACAACACAACAACCAAACACAACAACAAAACAACAACAACAACACAAAACACAAAAACAACACACAAAAACAACAAACAACAACAAACAAACACACAAACAACAAACAACAACAAAAAACACAACACAACACAACACAAAAACAACAAACACAACACAAACAAAACACAAACAACACAAACAAACAACAACACAACAAAACACAACACACAACAAACACAACAACAACACAACAACACAAACAACAAAACACACAACAACAAACAACAACAAACACAACACAAAAACAACACACAAAACAACAAACACACAACAAACACAACACACAAAACACAACAAACAACACAACACAAAAACACAAACAACAACACAACACAAACACACAACAAACACAATCTAACAAACAAACACACAAACACAACACAAACAACACACAACACAAACAAACAACACACAAACACAAAAACAACACACAACAACACAACAAACACACAACACAAACACACAAAAACACACAACACAAACAAACACAACAAACACAAACACAAAAACACAAACACAACAACACAAACACAACACAAACAAACAACAAACAACAACACACAACACAAACACAAAACAACAACACAAACAAACAACACAACAAACACACAACAAACCAAAAACAACACAAACACAACAACAACACAAACAACACAACACAACAAACAAAAACACACAACACAACAACAAACAAACACACAACACACAACAACACAAACAAAAACAACAAAACAACAACACAACACAAACAAACACAACAAACACAACAACACAAAACAACAACAACACAAACAACAACACACAAACACAAACAACACAACAACACAAAACAACACACAAACAACAAACACACACACAAACACAAAACAACAACACAAAACACAACAACCAACAACACAAACACAACACACCAACAAAACACAACAACAAAACAACAAACAAACACACAACAAACAACACAACAAACAAACACAACAACAAAAAACACAAACACAAACACAACACAAAACACACAACAACACAAACAACAACAACACACAACAAACAACAAAAACACAACACAACAACACAAACACAAACAACACAAACAAACACCAAACAACAAAACACAACAACAACACAAACAAACACACAACAACAAACAACAAACACAACACAAACAACACAACACAAACAACACACAACAAACAACACAAAACACAAACACAACACAACAACAAAACACAACAACAAACACAAACACAACAAAACACACAAAACAACACAAACACAACACAACAAACACAACACAAAACAAACACAACACAAACAACAACACACAACACACACAACAAACAACAACACAAACAACACAAACACACAACAAACACAACAACACAAACACACAACACACAAAACACAACACACAAACACAAACACAACAAAACACACAAACACAACACCAACAAACACAACACAACACAAACACACAAAACACAAAACAACAACACACAAACACACAACAACAAACACACAACAACACACAACCAACACACACAACCACAACAACACAACACACAAAAACACACAAACACACAAAACAACAACACACAACAACACACAACAAACACAACACACAACACAAAACACAAACAACACACAAACAACAACACAAACACACAACAAACAACAACACAACACACAAACAAACACAAACACACACAACAAAACACACAACAAAACAACACAACCACAAACAACACAACAACAACACACACAAACACACAACACAACACACCACAAACAACAAACAACACACACAACAACACAACAACACACAACAAACACAACAACAACACAACAAACAAACAACACAACACACAAAACAACACACAACAAACACAACAACACACACAAACACACACAAACACAAACACACCAACACAAAACACAAACAAAAACACAAACAACACCAACAAACAACACAACACAAAACACACACAAACAACAACCACACAACACAACACAAAAAACACAACACAACACAAACAACACAACACACCACAAAACAACACACAACAACACAAACAACAACAACACACAACACAAAACACAAACAACAACACAACACCACAAAACAAACAAACACACACAACACAACACACAACAACACAAACACAACACACAAAACAACCAACACACAAACAACACAACACAACAACACAAACAACACAACAACAAACAAAACACACAACAACAAACACAACAACACAAACACAACACAACAAACACACAAACAACAACAAACAACACAAACAACAACACCACAACAAACACAAAACACAACAACAAACACACAAACCACAACAAAACACAACAACACAACACAACACAAAACACAACAAAACAACAACACAAAACAAACCAACACAACAAACACAACACAACAACACAAACACACAACAACACAACAAAACAACACACAACACAAACAACACACACAAACAACACAACACAAAACAACAAACAACAAACACAAACCAACACAACAACAAAACACAACACAACAAACACAACAACACAAACACAACACACAACAAACACACAACAAACACACAAACACAACACAAACAACAACACCACAACAAAACACAACACACAACAACACAACAAAACACAACAACACAAACACAACACAACAACAAAACACACAACACACAAACACAACAACAACACACACAACCACAAACACACCAACACACAACAAACAACAACAAACACACACAACAACACACAAAACAACACAAACAACAAAACACAACACACAACACAAAACACAACACAAAACACACAACACAACACAACAACAAACACACACCAACAACAAAAACACCAAACACAACAAAACACACAAAACACAACACAAAACAACACACACAACAACACAAACACACAAACACAACACACAAACACAACAAAACCAACAACACACAACAAACAAAACACAACACCAAACAACAACACAACAAACACAAAACACAACCAACAACACAAACACCAACAAAACAAACAACACACAAACAAACACACAACCAAACACACACAAACACAACACAACAACACAAACAAACACAAACAACACACAAACCAACAAACACACACCAACAACAACACAACACAAACACAACAACAACAACACAACACAAAACAACACCACACAACAAACACAACAAACAAACACAACAAACAAAACACAACAAACAACAAACACAAAAAACACACAACCAACAAACACAAAACACAACAACAACACAAACAAACACAACACAAACAAACAACACACAAACAACACAAACAACAAAACACAACACAAACAACAACAACAAACAACACAACAAACAACACAAACACACAAACAACACACAACACACAAACACAACAAACACAAACAAAACAACACAAACACAACAAACACAACACAAAACAACACACACAAACACACAAAACAACAAACAACACAAAACACACAAACACAAAACAACACACACAACACACAAAACACACAACACAACAAACACACAACAAACAAACAACAAACACAAAACAAACAACACACAACACAAAACAACACAAACACAACACAACACAACAACAAACAACACACAACAAACAACAACAACAACACAACCACAACACAAACACACAAACACAACACAAACAACAACAAAACACAACAAAACACAACAAACACAAAACAACACAACACAAACACAAACAACACACAAACAACACAACACAACAAAACACACAACAAACACAACAAACACAACAACACAACACAAACAAACAAACAACAACACAACAAAACACAACAACACAAAACACAACACACAACACAACACAAAAAACACAACAACACAAACACAAAACAACAAACACAACAACACACAAACACAAACACACACAACAACAAACAAAACAACAACACAAACAACACAAAAACAAAACAACACAAACACAAAACAAACAACACACAAACACAACAACACAAACAAACACAACACAAAAACACAACAACAACACAACAAACACAAACAAAACACCACAACACAACAACACACAAAACAAAAACACACACAACACAAAAACAACAACACAAACAACAACAAACACACAAACAACAACACAAACAAACACAAAAACAACACAACAAACAAACACAAACACAACACAAAACACAACACAAACAAACACAACACAAAACACAACACAACAAAACACAAACAACACAAAACAACAACACAACACACAACAAAAACACAACAAACAAACAACACACACAAAACAACAACAAACACACAAACAACACAAAAACAAACAACAACACACAACAAACAAACACACAAACAACAACAACACAACAAAACAACACACAACAACAACAAAACACAAAACACAAACAACACAACAACACAAACAACACAACAACACAAAACACAAACAACACAACACAAACAACACAACACAAACACAACACAACACAACAACACAACAAACACACAACAAAAACAAACAACACACAAACAACAACACAACACAACAAACACACACACAACACAACACAACAAACACACAACAACACAACACACACAACACAACAAAACACAACACAAACAACAAACACACAACACAAAACAACAAACACAACACAAACAACACACAAACAACAACAACACAAAACACAACACACAAAACAACACAACAAAACAACACACAAACAACAACACAAAAACAACACAACAAACACACAACACAACAACAAACAACACAAAACACACAACACAAACACAACACAACAAAACACAACACAACAACACAAACAACAACACACAAACAAACACACAACAAAACACACAACAACACAAAACACAACACAAAAACACAAACACAAACACACAAACACAACAACACAAACAACAACAAACACATCAAACAACACAACACAAACAACACACAAAACAACACACACAAAACAACACAAACACACAACAACAACACAAACAACACAACAACACACAACAAACACAACAAACACAACACAACAACACAAAAACACAAACACAAACAACACAACAACAACACAAACAAACACACAACAACACAAAACACAACAACACAACAACACACAACACAAACACAACACACAAACACAACACAACAACACAACAACACACACAAAACACACAACACAACACAACACAAAACACACAACACACAAACAACAACAAACACAAACAACAACACAACAACACAAACAAACACACAAACAACACAACAACAAACACACACAACAAAACAACACACACAACAACAAACACAACAACACACACAACAACACAAACACAACAAAACAACAACAAACACAACAACACAACACACAAACAACAAACACAACAACACAACAACACAACAAACACACAACACAACAACAAACACAACAAACAACACACACAAACAACACAACAACAAACAACACAACACACAACACACAACACAACAACACACAAACAACACAACACACAAACAAACACACAACACAAACAACAACACAACACAAAACAACAACAAACAAAACAACAAACAAAACACAACAACACAAACAACACAACACAAACAACAACACAAACACACAACACACAACAAAAACAACACAACACAACAACACAAACACAACAAACACACAAACACAACACACAACAAACAACACACAACACAAAACAACACAAACACACAAAACAAACACAACAACACAACACAAACACAAACAAACACAACACAACAACACAACAAACACACAAACAACAACACAAAACAACAAACACAACAACACAAACAAACAACAAACAACACAAACAACACAAACACAACACACACAAAACACACAAACACACAACACAAACACAACAAAACACAAACAAAACACAACACAACAACAAACACACAACAAACACAAACACAACAAACACACAACACAAACAACAACACAACACACAACAAACACACACAACAACACAACAAACAACACACAAACAAACACAACACAAACACACAAACAACAACACAAAACAACAACAACACAAACAACAACACAAAACAACAACACACAACACAACACAAAACAACACAAACAACAACACAACAACACAACACAAACAACAAAACAACACACACAACACACAACAAACACAACACAAACACACAAACACACACAAAACAAACAACACAACACAACACAAACACAAACACACAACAAAACAACAACAACACAAACACACAAACAACACACAACAACAAACACAACACAACAACAAAACACAAACAACACAACACAAACAACACAACAAAACACAAACACACACAAACACACAACAACAAACACAACACAACAAACACAACACAAACACAACAAACAACACACAAACAAAACACAAAACAAACACACAACACAAACAACACAACCAAAACAACAACACACAAACACAACACACAAAACACAACAAAAAACACAACAACACACAACACAAACAACACAACAAACACAACAAACAACAACACAAACACAACAAACACAACAACAAAACACAAACACAACACACAAACAAACACAACACACAAAACAACAAAACACACAACAACACACAAAACAAACACAACAAACACACACAACAACACACAAACACAACACAACAAACAACAACACACAAAACACAACAAACACAACAACAACAAACACACAAAACACAACACACACAAACAACAAACACAACACAACAACAACACAAACACACAACAAACACAAACAACACACACAACACACAAACACAACAACACAAACAAAACACAAACAACAACACACACAAACAAAACAACACAACAACAAAACAACACAAACAACACACACAAAACAACAAACACAACAACAACACAACAACACAAAACACAAAACACACAACAAACAACAACACAAACAACAACACAACACAAAACACAACAAAAACACAAAACACAAACAACACAACAAAACAACAAACACAACAACACAACACACAAACACAACAACAAACACAACAAACAAACAACACAACACAAACACAACAAAACAACACAACAAAACAACAAACAACACACAACACACAAAACACAACAACAAAACAAACAACACACAAAACAACAACACACAAACACAACACAACACAAACACAAAACAACACAACAACAAACACAACAACACACAAAACAACACAAACAACACAACACAAAACAACAACAAACAACAACAAACACAAACAACAACAAACAACACAACAAACAAACAACACACAACAAAACAAAAACACAACACACAACAACACAAAACAACACAACACACAACAAACAACACAAACAACAACAAACAACAACAACAACAACACAAAACACAACAACAACACAAACAAAACACAACACAAACAAAACACACACAAACAACAAACAAAAACAACACAACACAACAAAACAACAAACACACAACAACACAACAACACAACAAACAAAACACACAACACAAAACACAACAAACAACAAACAAACACAAACAACACAAAACAACACACAAAAACAACACACAACAACAAACACAAACAACAACACACAACACAAACAACACAAAACAAACACAACAAACACAACACACAAAAACACAACACAACACAAAACAAACACAACACACAACAACAAACAACACACAACAACAAAACACAACAACACAAACAACAAACACAACAACACAAAACAAAACAACACAAACACAACAACAACACAAAACACAACAAACAACACAAACACAACACAACAAACACAAAACACAACACACAAAACACAACAACACAAAACAACACAACAAAACAACAAACACAAACACAACAAAACAACACAAACAACAAAACACAACAAACACAAACAACACAAACAACAAAACAACAACAACAAACAAAACACAACACAAAAACAACACAAACACAACACAAACAACAACACAAACACACCAACACAAAACAAACAACAAAACACAAACAACAACAAACAACAACACAAAACACAACACAAACACAACACACAAAAACAAACAAACAAACAACACAAAACAACAACACACAACAAACACAAAAACAAACACAACAAACAACAAACAAACACAACAACAAACAAACACAACAAACACAACAACAACACAAAACACAACAACACAAACACAAACAAACACAACAACACAAACAACACAACAAACACAACAAACACACAACAAAACAACACAACAACACAACAAAACAACACAAACAACACACACAACAAAACAACAACAAACACAAACACAACAAACACAAAACAACACACAAAACAACACAACACAAACAACAACAAACACACACAACAAACAAAACAACACACAACAACACAAAACACAACACACAAACAACAAAAACAACACAACAACACAACAACAAACACACAAACACAACACAAAAACAAACAACACAAACACACAAACACACAAACAACACAACAAACAAAACACAACAACACAAACAACACAAACAAACACAACAAAAACACAAACACAACAAACAACACACAACACAAAACACAAACACAAACACAACAACACAAAACAACAAACAACACAACACAACAACAAACACAACACACAAACACAACAACAACACAACACAACACAAAAACAACACAACAAACACAACAACAAACAACACACAAACAACACAACAAACACACACAAACAACACAAAACACACAACACAACACAACACAAAACACAAACAACACAAACACACAACAAACAAAACAACACAACAAAAACACAACACAACAACACAAACACAAAAACAACACAAACACACAACAAACAACAACAAAACAACAAAACAACACAACACAACAAAACAACACAACAAACAACACAACAACAAACACAAACACAACACAACAAACAAACACAACAAACAACACACAAACAAAACACACAAACAACAAACACAACACAACAACACAAAACACCACACAACAAAAACACAAAACAACACAAACAACACACACACACAAACAACAAACAAAACAACACACAAACAAACAACACAAACACAAACACAAAACAACACACAAACAACAAACACAACAACAAACAACAACAAACACACAACACACAAACAACAACACACACAAAACCAAAACACAACAAAACACAAAACACAAAACAACACACAACAAAACAACAACACAAACAAACAACAAACAAACACACAACAACAACACAAAACAACACACAACACAAACACACAAAAAACAACAACACAAAACAAACAAACACACAAAACAACACAACACAAACAACAAAACAAACAACACAACAAACACAAAAACAAACAACAAAACAACACAAACAACAAACAACACAAACAACACAAAACAAACAAACACACAAACACACAAACAAACAACACAACAACAAACAAAAAACAAACACACAAAACAAAACAACACACAACAAACACAAACAAACACAAACACACAACACAAAACAAAACACACAAACAACAAACAAACACAAAACAACAACAACACAAACACAAAAACAAAAACAACAAAACAAACAACAACACAAACACACAACAAAACAAACACAACACAAAACAAACAACACAAACAACAAACAACAACACAAAACACAAAAACAAACAACAAAACAAAAACACAAACAAACACAACAAAAAACAACAAACACAACAAACAAACAACAAAAACAAACAACAAACACAAAAAACACAAACAACAACAAAACACAAACAACCAAACACAACAAACAACACAAACAACACAACAACAAAACACAACAACAACACAAAAACAACACACAACACAAAAACAAAACAAACACAACAAACACAAAAAACAACAAACACAACACAAAACAAACAACAAAACAACACACAAAAAACAACACACAACAAAACACAAAAACAAAAAACACAACAAACAAAAACACAAAAACAAAAACAACACAAACAACAACACAAACAAACACAAAACAACACAAAAACAACAAACAAAACACAAACACACAACAAACAACAACAAAACAACCAACACAAAACAACAAACACAACACAACAACAAAACACAACACAACAAAACAACACAACACAAAACAAAAACAACAAAACAACACAAAAACACAAACACAACAACAAAACAACAACACAAAAACACAAACAAACACAAAACAACAACAAACACAACAACACAAACAAAAACACAACACACAAACAACAAAACAAACAACAAACACACAACAACAAAAACACAAAACAAACAACACAAACAAAACCACAACAAAAACAACACACACAAAAACAACACAAACACACAAAACAAACAAAACACAACACAACAAACACAAAACAACAACACAAACAACAAAACAAACACAAAACAACAACAAAACAAACAAAAACACAAAAACAACAACACACAAACAACAAAACACAACAAACAACAAACAAAAACAACACAAAACAACAACAAACAAAACACAACAACAAACACAACACAAACAACAACAACAAACAAACACAAACAACAACACAAACACAACAACACAACACAACAAAAACAACAAACACAAAACAACACAAACAACAAAAAACACAACAAACAACAAACACACAACAACAAAAACAACACAACAAAACAACAAACACAAAAACACAACAACAACACAAAACACAACACAAACACAAAACACACAACACAACAACACAACAAAACAACAACACAAACAAAACAACAAACAAACACACAACAACACAACAAAAACAACAAACAAAACACACAAACAACAAACAACAAACACAACAACACACAACAAAACACACAACAAAAACACACAAACAACACAACAACAAAACAACACAAACACACAACAAACACAAAACAACAACAAACACAAAACACAACAAACAAAACACACAACACAAACAACAACACAAACAACACAACACAACACACAAACAACACAACAAACACAAAAACAAACACAACAACAAAACAACACACAAACAAACACAAACAACAAACAACAAACACAACAAACACACAAACAACACAACAACAAAACACACAACACAACAAAAACACAACAAAACAAAAACACAACACAACAAAACACAACAACACAAACAACAAACACACAAACACAAAACACAACAACAACACAAACAACACAACAAAACAAACACAACACAAACAAAAACAACACAAACACAACACAACAACAACAAACACAACA
>JBAMIH010000209.1:2500-30000 GCA_038501795.1 Pseudopleuronectes americanus
CCCCCCACACACCCCCCCCCCACCCACACCCCCCCCCCACCACACACACCACCCCCCCCACCCCCCCCCACCACCCCCCCCCCACCCCACCCCCCCCCACCCCACCCCCCCCCCACACACCCACCCACACCCCACCACACCCCACCCCCCCCACCCCCCCCCCACCCCCCACACCCCCCCCCCACCCCACCACCCCACCCCCCCCCCACCCCCCCCCACACCCCACACCCCACCCCACACACACACACACCCCACCCCACCCCACACCCCACACCCCCCCCCACACACCACCCCACCCAGCAGGAGTGGGGGGGTAGAGAGAGAGATAAATAGAAAGATATATATATATATATATATAGATAGAGGGGGGGGAGAGACGGTCACGATGAGAGAAAGAGAGAGAGAGAGAGAGTGAGAGAGAGAGAGAGAGAGAGGAGAGAGAGAGAGAGAGAGAGGAGGATGAGGAGGAGAAGAGAGAAAATTATGAAGTGTCGAATCCCGCAGATGAATTAGACTCTAATCAACACGCACGCGGACCAGCTGCCCATCAGTGCGCTGTGTACCGTGCGTGCACGACGCAGTAACAACAACAAGCGCACCCTCCCTCCCCGTGCACGAGCAGACATGTGTGTGTCACACGCGCAGCAGATTAAAATCCCGGTCACACGCACCTGTGCTCACCTTCTTCTTCTTCTTCTTCTTCTCCTTTATTCGGCTCCTCTCGTCGGCTCCTCGGCTCCGAGCGTCAGGGCAGCGCCTCCATGTTCGAGGAGGAGGATGGAGGGATGGAGAGAGGAGGAGGAGGAAGAGGAGGAGGAGGAGGAGGAGGAGGAGTGGAAGCCTTTGAAGTGAGCAGACGTGGGCCCTGGTCGCAGCGCAGCGCGTGCACTGGATCAACGTCGTTTCCAAGGCAGCGTCCTCAGAGCGCGCGAGCGATAGACACCGAGTGTGACTTCCGGTCAAAGTTTCAACATAAAGGTCTGAAACGACTCAACGTGCTAAATTCAAAACGTGTATAGTCTCATTCAGACTCTTTCCTCTTGTGATTGTGTTGTACTTGTGCACATATAACTTTAACATATATCAAACTAAAGTCTCCACCAAATGAGACATCTTGATCAATATGATAAACAGCAACAGTCACATATTCATATAATACAAAAAAACCATTACGCAGTTATTGTTCAGACTGGTTTTATTTTGAAAGCACTCGTCTGTATTTCCGGTGCCGTCTCTCACTAGCTTGACACAGATCAGACAAACGGAGCTGCAGCAGAGAGGCGGAACCGCGCATGCGCGTCCGAAACCCTCCGGACTTTAACGGTGACGGTCGAGACCCCCACCCACTGCACCGGGCGGAGGGTCCGAGCGCCCCCCTGTGGAGGAGCAGGAGAGCTGCACACCTGATTGAGCTGTGACTCATCCAGAAGCAGACGTTCCTGTTGCCTGTGATTATATAAAGAAAACAGGGATTGAACATAGATCAAATGAAAGGTAACTATAGAATCTATAGATTTAGATGATAAATGTGACACAAACATATCTTAATAATTATTATAGAAACTCAGGCTATAGACACGTAGTTATGGTTGTATAAAACATATCTTTAATATTATTATTAGTGGCTTTACTACAAATGAGGAAGTCAAATCTAAATGTTCTTGTAGAATTATTGTTTCTTTACAAATGACAAAAATGTCGACATCACAAATTCTGATCCAGTCAATTGGGATTGAGTTCCACCCTCCTGCTGCTTCCCTGCTCCACCACTCCGTGGCGCTGTTTCCTCATGTTCGACTGTGTCGCTGTCCTTGGTGCTGAACTCAGTAATAACTCAAAGATGCATTTACCTGTAGATTTTTATTATTTTCCACAACATTCCTCTTTCTACGACCTCAGAAATATCACACATGTGATCTTAAAACTCTGATTCAGATAAACATATATAAATATTTATATATTTAAATCTCTACCAGGCTGAACTAGTCAGATTGATGCTTTACAGGTTTTTCTGAGGCAGCGTCACGAAGCAACCAGAGCTGAGCCTTCACTTGTCAGATCACTGCACCGGCTCTGAAAGACTCAACTTTAAAATCATAGAACTGGTCGATTGAAGATTTTGTTTGTTCACAATAAAACAAGTTCACGTCCCAAAACACCGTTTGGTCTCTTTTGTCTCACGACTGATCCGGGACTTGTCCGTCCAGAGGAAGACGTGAAGAAGAATCAGCTCCAATCAAACAAGATGACGGTGAAAACCTGCTCAATGTGATCAACTGTGGTCGATGCAGAAATGAGTGGATTTTCCACACGTCCGAGTAATATTTTAATAAATAAATAGCAGCATCACACAGAAAAAAAAGAAAAGAAAATATACATTGTGTTGATGTTGATCGCTGTAGAAACTCAACGTGTGTTTTTAGACAAACATTCACAATTGAAATGGTATAAAAAAAAACAGCCACTGCAGAACAGAAGAGGGTTCAACACGTAAAGGAAAGAAAAAGCTAAACCACGAGGGGCAAGTCGTCCAAGGGGAGAGACGTCAGGTTCCTCAAACTCTTGGACGACTGCAGCTCTGGTTTTCTGACAGAGATGCTCACTGACAGAGTTTCAAAGGATCCATTCGGTGTCATTTCATTCAATCCTTTCGTTGGCTGCCAGATAAATTCAGGATTGAGTTCCAGATTCTTTAAATGGAAACATGAAATTCAAGAGTTTCCAACCAGCTGCTAGGTAGAGGCTGGTAACTCAGGGAGTCTGGGCCTCGAGGTTCAGGAGCCTCCTGGAGACACTGGTTTTTAAATAATTGATTAAAACATCTGCCTGTTTTTTAACTGGTTTTGACAGATGTTTGATTCCAACCCCTTGTTGCTTTGTAGAGACTTGGCTGGATTCAGATTTAGACTCTTACTTCTTGTTGAACTGCAGATCATCGGGGTGCTGGACGTTCTTGGGAGAAAGGGAAACAGGAGAAACCTTGTTTTACGTTCTGCTCAGGTTTCCCAGCTCTCACCGAACGTGTCTGAGTGAAACTTTGTCAATAAGCGTCTCCTAATATGTCTATACACACAAGACCTGGATCCAATCTCAGATTCTGTCAGAGCGATTCGTCCTCGATCGGTGAAAAGACTCTGAATCAATCTGAGGCAGTGATTGGATCCAGACCCGCTACACACACAGGTACACAGGGAACACATAGTTATTACATTGCAACAAACAGAGTTGGCCTTTCTGTCACACCCCCGAGGCTCCAGCCTGACCCGTCCATCTCAGTTCAGAGAGTCCTCTCTTCTCCGGGTTCCCTCGTGTTGTGTTGTTGTTGTTGTTTTTGCATTTTTAAGATGAACAGGCTGCAGGAGCCGCATGCTGTTGTCGTTTGTTCTCTCTTTCCTGTCAGGACGGGTTCAGTCATGAAGAGAGAGAACAAACGCGGGGGCGAGGCAGAGAGGACCTTTTGAACGGACACGTGGAACATGCATGGTATCTGCAGGCCGGAGCTCGGGACCGGTAGCAGCTCCGTGTGGAGAGAGGAGACGACCTCGGGGTCGCTCTGTGGCACAGAGCAGGTCCATTGTCCAGAGGAGCTCAGAACCAGGATGAAGCCGCTCCCCGGGTTCATCCTGGTTCCGACGCCGCCGCAGACGTCAGGCTTCGCTTCCGTTTGCTCCAGGGGAGAGGGTTTGACCTTTGACCTTGACCTGAGGGAGGGGCCACATGATGATATCAGTATCGTTTATTCTGGGGGAGTAAAACCGACTTGGATCAGTTGTGGGGAAGACTCTGTGATGCTGTAAAAATATAATATGAACATATTGCACCTTCTTTAAATTGAACTTATAAAAGAATAAAGAAATATTATTTGGACTGTCAGACTCCAGTAAAGATCTTTTCCCACAATGCAACTAAACAGAATCAAACTAAATCCCCTGCCTCCCAAACGCAAACACATTCAGTTTTATTATTATTATTATTCATCCATCTATTATCTATACTGCTTATCCTTATTAATCACATGCTAAAAACATTCATTTTCATTTATTTTCCCCCTTTGAGGCCAATTTGTTGCTGATAATAAACCTAAATATGCAAATATCTTGAATCTCTTCCCTCAGCAGTGAACCCAGTGTGTGAGGCGGCAGGTTCTCAGCTGACGGAGATAAAACGCTCCTGATGGAGTCAGAGGTTTGTCTCTTAGCGTATCGACTTCCTGTCTGAGGCGACAGACGAGATCTAAAGGTACGAGGTCGTCTCTCGTCCCTGATGAATATGGAGAAGGTGTCATTTCCCCTCTGAGGGCGTCACTGTCGTTAGTCTGAAGACACTTTGACCCCCGGTGACGGGACGGAGGGATTTTATCTGAGAGGAAAAAGATTTATCTGAATTCTGACCTTGATGCTTCGAGTTCTTCACAGACGCCTTGAAAACCAAACAGCCGAGACTCTGATATGTGATCTGCTCATATTTCAAATTAATTAAACTTTAAAATCTGACATCACTGCAAAACATTTATTGATAATCTTGAGTTGTTTTTCTCCATCTCTTTGTAAATGTGCGTATATAAATAAAGGTTTTCTGTATTGAAAGATAGTTGTGATATTATTGCATCCCCGTGTTTTTGCAAAATCTTTACTTCTTTGGCTTTATTATTATTATTTGTTCATCTTGTATTAATTTGTGTGTTTGCTTATTGAAACAATGTTGGTGAAATAAAGGTTGGTGTGATTCCATGAAGGCAACTCTTGATATTAATGACTTATCCGTTATAATAATCATAAAATCATTATATTTACTTCCTTTAAATGATGAAAGGACCTTTTTATCACTAAGATCTTTTGATTCAAAACTTTACTGAGTTAAAATATCAACGTGAACAAACGATGGATTCTGGTTCTGAACGAGAAGCCGGAGCCTGAGTGTCTGCGCCGGGTTTTCAGCTCCTTCAGCCCCTTGTTCTGCAGCGTCACGCCACCGCCACCAGGTGGCACTGTGAGTCCACCTTGTACATTCTGTCATCTTGGAGAAAGTTTCCTCCTTCAGAGTAAAGCGCTCCTCGTGCGGTTTCATTCAGACACGTTTGTTTTACGACGGCTGGCGTCGAGCCCGACCGGCACAAAAATAGATTTGGTTGAGTTCGCTCGGCGCGGAGCTCCGGCTGCGTTTAGACTGTGAAGGCGTGGAGTCCCAGTTTGACCCCGGTGACCTCAGCCGGGGGTGCTCGACTCTGTGACTCTGGATCTCGACCCCATGAAGTGAGCGATGACGCCTCCATCGTCTGTTCGTGGAGTGAAAACCAACATTTTGGCAACAAATCAAAAAAAACGACACGTCTGGAAGGTTGGTTCCAGTTCACTGGTGGAAATGCCACATGTTTCAGGTTCGATTCCCTACACACTGATGAGTGAGTGCTGCACGTCTGTGTGTCGATAAGGCTCCTCCCTCCAGACTTTCACAATAAGAGTCCCTCCTGCAGGATCGAGGCCCTCCTGGAGGCCGCCGGTGAAACGCTGCTCGCTCCAGCGTCCAGAAGAAGACATGAAACCACGTGCACAGTCACGTGCACAGTCACACGCTGCTGGTGAGTTCTGTGGACGCGGGGGGGTAGCTGATCAGCGACAGCTCCGTCTCCGTCTCCGACACCCCCCCCACGTTGAAGCATTCCGAGAGGCTGTGAGACACAATTCCAATTTCCGTCTTCTCGTCGTCCGTGGTGTCCTCCGGGTCGACCGCCAGCCGCCCGTTGTCCCCCCCCCCGGCTGCCGTTGCGACAGTTACTGTTGCGGTCCACCCCCGCCTTCCCGTGACCGCCCATGAGCAGCGGGGTCACGGCGTGCGAGGAACAGGGCGGGGGGACCAGGAGGGTTTTGCAGCTCTGTCCGGCAGCGGCCCCCACCTTGTACTGACACCTGATGTAGCTGGAGAAGGCCCTCCTGTAGGTCTTATTGAAGAGGGTGTAGACCAGGGGGTTGACCCCGGAGGAGATGTACCCCACCCACACGAAGACGTTGAGCAGGTCGTGGAGCAGCGACTCGTTGCAGGAGCCGCCGCACAGGACGGAGGTGACGTTGGTGATGAAGAAGGGACACCACATGATGAGGAAGAGGAAGAAGACGATTCCCAGGACCTGAGAGGAGAAGAAGAACAGAGAGAAACAGAAACAGGTGTAAAGTGAAACGAGTAAAAGAACCTTGGATTGTGCTTCAACTCAACAACAGAAGATTTCAAGTGACTGGTTGGGATTCAACCCATTCTCACCTTGGAGGCTCGTCTCTCGTTCTTTATGGCCTGCATCATCCCCCGTCGCCCGTGGCAACCCGAGGTGTCGCTCCGCCCCGGCCCGGCGGCCGGCGAGCTGAGCTGCGACGCCGCCTCGGAGCTGGGGATGATGCTGATGCTGTCGGACTTGGAGGTGCTGAGGAGGAGGCTCGGCTCGGCTCCTTTCAGACAGCTCAGGGTGTTCCGTCTGCTGGGAGGGGGCGGCGGCTTCACGTCTGTGGGAGGGGCATAAGAGACATCAAGGTTTTACTAAATTAAAGGAGACACATGATGTTTCTTTGTGTTTCTTTCCTCTACTGTGTCATTTGTAACGAGTTACACTGAATTCCTGCCCTGTGGTTGTATCCTGTAGAACATTTTGCAGATGTTATATTTCAGAGCTCAAACTCCTGGATGTGAATCACTAGATGCTCCAGCGGCCGGACGCCTGGTCGCTCTTTACCTGGCGAGTCAGGCGGTGCAGTTGTGTTGATCTGAGGAAGGTGGAAGGTGCTGGACGGAGGCTGCAACGTGTGGGTCATCGCTGGCGTGTGCAAAGGCTGCTGGGAGGAAGCCTTGGCCTCGTATAGGAAGACAGTGGCCTGCCTCTGGAGCACCTGCAGAGGATGGAGGGGTTAACCCTGGCTGCAGAGGGCGCTGTTGCCCTGTACAAGTTGTAATGCGTTGCTTTGCAGGAGCACCGGTGTGTTATTGTGTACCTGGATGGTGAGGCAGTACGACACCACCATTATGACCAGTGGGATGAAGAAGGCCACGAAGGAGCCAATCAGCATGAAGCGCTCCTCGTTGAGGACACAGCTGCCGTTCACGAAGACCTTGTCCTCGTTGTGGAGGCCGATGACGGGGATGGGCATGGACACACCTGGAGGGACGAGGACACACGAGTTCAGGTTTATTCTTTCATTGCTTCTCATCAGTTTAATGGTTTCCATCACTTTCTCTGTGTGTTCCAGTGCAACTCAAGTTCACAGGTTTGTTTCTACGTTCCTTTGATGTTAAACCTTCACTGAAGAAAGTGAAGCTGAAATACTCTAACGTCCTGTTATTAAAGAATCTGCTCTGATGCTCTTTGGTCACAAGCTTCAGTCCCAGCTGAACGAGCTGCTGCTGCTTCACCTGAAGCTGAATTCAAACCAAACACTGAGGTCGACTCATCAGCTGGAAACACACGAGGTCACTTCAGAGTAATGACCATGACACGAGAGGAAAGATGCAAATCGTGACCAAACTCCAAACATGTAATATATATATATATAAATAATACATGGAGCTTTAAACAGGCTACATCTGTTATGTATTAATATGCTGTTACAGTTATAAATATAAGAAGTAGGAGGTGAGAACAAAACTTTCGAGGCTGAGCTGAGTTTGGCAACGATCAACTAACGGTTTGGCTGATTTTTAAATAACTTCAGTTTGTTTTGAACTGATCTCAGTTCAGCTTCACTCTTCAGCTGCAGCTGGTTGTGTCTGTGACTCTCGGTCAGTTGTTCTCTCAGGAGATGGAACCCACTCAGCAGAGTCACAGAGAACAGACGCTCAGGGAGAGAAGGAGGAAACCTTCTCATGTTCACACTCACACATCAGACTCACTTTCATCCAGCTGCTGCTTTAAAGGGTAAAAACATAGAGTTGATTTAAAAAGGTCAAAACAAAGTGCGATGACATCATCACGGTGTCATCAGTCCACGGTGTCGGTCGCTTTAATTCATTTAGGATAAAGTGCATCATCGTCTCCTGCACAGCCGGGGATCGGCAACATCAAAACAAAACAGGCACCAGCGCCGCTAAAGCAATCGTTTAAATCGACTGCATGCACAGACACACACGCACACACACACACACACACAAACACACATACACACACACACATGCACACACACACACACACATGCACGCACACACACTGCCTAGGAGGATGAATTAATTTCCATTAATTGAAAACGTTTTACCCGATTGTCCAAATAACCTGTGGTGTGCAAACAGTTCTGACTAATGAGTCTGTCCAGTGATCTGTGTCGAGCCAGGATTCACTCACTGCGTCTCCAACAGAGTGTGTGTGTCTGTGTGTGTGTGTGTGTGTGTGTGTGTGTGTGTGTGTGTGTGTGTGTGTATGTGTGTGTGTGGAGGAGACCTTAAAAACCTAATTCACCCAAACTCCCAAAAAGTAGCACATAGCTAAGAAGACGTGTGTGTGTGATGTGATGTGTGATATCTGCTCTGAGACGTCCTCTTGGAATTCAGTATTAACGACACTTGTATTGTAAAACCAACACAGACGGAAGGAGACACTGGTTTAGACCCAGATTATACAACTCATGTGGCCTGGGAACGAGCTGGGATCCCACAGGAGGAGCTGGGAAGCTTTGCTAACGTCATGACTAGTTGCTGCTTTGACAAACCCATGAACCCTGTAGTTACAGACACTTGTGTAACGTCCAGTTGCGTAAGCTGCATTTGCTCTGGATCTACACATCTGGATCTACACATCTGGATCTATACATCTGCAGTGTGGATCCCAGCAGAGCGGCTGCAGGGATCTTCTGTTTGGCTGCTAATCCTCCAGCTCAGATCGGTGTGAACCCTCCAGGACCCCGATCACAGCACAGAACCTTCAGAGGGGTCAAGCAAACACCAGCAGGAACAAACAGGAGATTTCTAAGGATTAAAAAAAGGAGCAGTTTGTGCTTGTTTCTTCGGTTCAGCACCGAAAACACCAAATGGATTCCAGCAAACTTATTATGCACGATCACCGGAGTTTATGTGATTTTGAGGCGAGAGAGCAGCTGCACAAGTTTGCTTGAAGCTGCAGAGAACACAAATTATTCAGGGACCTTCACATATTTATATTTCATCAACCCAAACCCTAAACTTCAGCCTCGCCCAGCAGGATAAATACCATCAAATAGTAATGTTGTTTTAGTGAGAACATTGGGTCATAAAGTCTGCAGAGATACTGTCTCTGTTCCTGGATTCATACCCACAACGCTTCACCTCCTCTGCTGCAGCTGAACTGATCAACTAGGTCTGTTATTCTAAAAGAGGGAAATTATATCAGAGAAGATCAGAAAGCATCTGGACGTAATATGGGGGATTGAACTTGTGAACATGTGAAGACCTCGACGTCCTCCTCGGTCTTGAAGGACACAAACGACAACAACAGAGGTCACACACACACACACACACAGAGGGGAAAGTTTGTCACATCCCTCAACACTTTCCTCAGAGGGAGGAACACACACACACACACACACACACACACACAGACACACAAACGACAAACTCATTACCTGAGGCTATTACACTGAAAGGATTGCTCTATCTGCAGGGGATGGACAAATTAACCTGAACAGCTGCACAATAGAATGAAAACACTGAAAATCGAGCCTCAGACACGATTGAATCCACCGCTCTGTGACACCAGAGAGACGCCTGTTAATACGTGGAAATATATGATTTAAAGAGTCAGTTAACCCAAGTTACTCCTTCATCTTCTAATTCTAATGTGGCAAGAG
Source organism: Pseudopleuronectes americanus (assembly GCA_038501795.1). NCBI lineage: Eukaryota > Metazoa > Chordata > Actinopteri > Pleuronectiformes > Pleuronectidae > Pseudopleuronectes > Pseudopleuronectes americanus. The sequence goes on from JBAMIH010000209.1 coordinate 12,292, forward strand.
GCAGATCGGGCTGAAATCATGTCCAGGGTGTAACCTGCCTCTCACCAGATCTAAACAGGGATTAGCTCCAGCTCCCCAGCGACCCCTAGAGGACAAGTGTAAGACATAATGTACAGAGTTTCTATTCGGGATAAAACCACGTTCTGCCAGCAGTCAGACCCCATGTGTCATCGTGCACTCTGACCTATGGATATGGTCCAGACGGCGGCGATCTTCATCATGGCCTTGGTCCTGGAGTTGAAGCGGCTGTGCTCGATGGGGTTGCGGATGGCCACGTATCGGTCCAGCGAGATGGCGCAGAGGTGCATGATGGAGGCGGTGGAGAACAGCACGTCCAGGTAGATCCAGATGGGACACAGGGCGCTGGGCAGGGGCCAGGCGTAGTCTGCAGGGAACAGAGAACAGAGAAGCTCAAAGGCTGAAGAGGCTCGACTCAACTTGAATCAACCGGAGCACATCACAGCACAAGTGCTCTTTGAACATAATGAATTCACAAGGTCCCGAGAGGGTTCCACTGCAGCTTCTTCAAGCATCACTCAGATGATTAGGATCATTATTTAAAGTTGTTTACAAGGACGGTTAAGATGAGATGATTAGTTTTAAAACAGAGATGTTCCCTGTGGGAAGGAAAAGCTCTGAGAGATCTTTCTACAAACTTATATCTGCTGTGTCTAAAGATGAGATGAGATTAAATTATATCTTTATTAGTCACACAACAGGAAAAATAAAATTCCATAGATGTTGTATCATTCATCTCAATCTGAAGCGACCACCAGAGCTGATAGTGATGCTGTGTTGATCCCTGAGGATGAGATCCGTCCCCCCCCTCCCCCCCCCCAGGATTAACAGTGCGGGTCAGTGGATAAAGAAACCAGTCGTCCCTGTCACTCTGCAGCACTGGGCCATGGGGCCACTGGGCCAGTGGGCAGCCCAGCACCACAGCTGAGGAGTCTAACACAGATACAACTGGGAGGAGTTTGGCAGAGGGCAGCTGCAGCAGAATACAATCAATTAAAATCCCATCAGCTCGACTGATTGGAAACAAAGCTTTAAATCATGGAACTGTTTTATCTCCGAGCAGCAGCAGAGAAGCTGAGGAGAGAAGAACATCTTCAAGCTCCTGTGAGAAGAGAAGGAAACTGAAGAGGATCTTCTGCTCTGCCTCCGTTACGTTTCCAGCTGTGACGGCTTCTCTAACCTGGACGCACACGATGAGTCTGAGTCTTTCTACGCCTGCAGCTATTTATATGAGCACACACACACATGCACACAAGCAAACGCACACACAAACACACACTGTGACACCTTAATGTGCAAGGAGCACGTATGTGATGCATGTGGAGTGAATCATGGGTTCATGTGTGTGCGCTGAGTGGGAGGCAGCTTGCATAACGTTTTAGAGGTCGAACACTTAGTAAAGGGATGACACACACACACACACACACACACACACACACACACACGCATGCACACACACACAGACACACACAGACACAGGTGTTACTCAGCTGACTCAAATCTACTGTGAGAGCTACAGCGAAACATCCAGTCAACAAATAAACAATTTTGTCTCTTTAAAAACAGCACAATGAAAAATAAAATTGTTTTAGAAATTGACTTGGCTTAAAGAAAGGAAAAGGGCAGAGACAGAATCCATTAAACTCTGTATCTGAACAAAACGTATAACAATTTTCCTATTCTATCCTAATCTGTCCTATTCAGTCCTCTCCTGTGCTATATGTCCTATACGTCCTATATGTCCTATACGTCCTAACCTCTGTGGTTATCCAGCGAACACATATTCAGTTTACAGCCTCATTCTCTCTCCTTCTCTGTATCTTGTATCACGGCCCTCTCAGTTTGTGTCCAGCAGATATTCATGTTTCAAATCCGTCAACGCAAAGATGACATATCTCATTTTAATCCACTGACTGGGAAGATAGTGTGTGTGTCTGTGTGTGTGTGTGTGTGTGTGTGTGTGTCTGTGTGTGTGTGAATACATGTTCTCTCAGTGAATGCGTGTCTTCCACTCGGGCAGAGAGATCATCTGAGTGATAACTGTGATTGAATTGGCCTCCAGGTCAAATACTTGTATGCTCCTCTGTGTGTAAGTGTGTGTATCTTTGGTGTGTTCGTGTGTGTGTGTGTGTGTGAGACAACTGTACAAGTAGCTAAATTATGATCATCATCATCTCTTATCCTGATTGCAATCAGCATCATCATCATCATCATCATCATCATCATCGTAATCATCCTTTCATTAGTGAAATCTGAATGATTCACTGCCGATTTAAATAGTGAGAGAACATCCAGGTTGTGTGTGTGTGTGTGTGTGTGTCTGTGTGTGTGTGTCTGTGTGAGATCAATGGCTCAGTCAGCCTCTTGGATCAATGCAATCAAGTACCCGTCTGCTGGGTAACACTGCGACTTTAGATGCAGGCATCGTTTTTTCGATATTTTTGTGAGTGTCTTTGCGTGTGTGCGTTTGTGTGTGTCTTTTTGTGTGTCTCTGTATCTGTTTGTGAGGCGCACAGAACTAGAGGACCTGCCGGAGCCTTATTTATTTCTTCTGTGTGCTTCTATGACAGATTGATCAGCGCAGTGAGCAATCAGCAGCAGCAGCTTTGAGGAACAGACGGACACAGAGCGACCGAACTCGACCGTTCAGCTGCAATCAGCCTCTTCCTGTCCTGCTCAGTATTCCAGAGCGACGCCAGAGACAGAGCAGAAGGTTCACGACCAAATGACTGAAGACAGCAAAGAGAATAAAGATCTCATTTGATGAATATGTGTAAATCTATGGTTAACGTTTTATTCCAGCCTCTATTTATGTATTTATGCTATTAAACATCATCACCGACTGAGCCCGATCACCTGATGACGGGTTTATATCCTGGCAGCTGATTAGAAGGACGTGAAGTGTCTGTCATCTCAGACCAGCATGTTCTACCACATCACGCCTGTGCAGCTCTGCATATTCAGACCAATATCTTGGACCGAATTAACAACAGATGTGACGTTGGCTGAAGTGAAGTCTGACTCCTCATATCTCTGATCCGAGGATTTGTCTGTAATTTGTATTTTTATAATAATGAAGCAGCGGATGAAGGATCAGATGACGTCTTCCCCTGGAAATGTTGGAACCTCACTTCATGGTAGGATTCTATGTGTTCTTGTGTGTGTAAGAAGTAAATAATATATATAATAATGACACTCCCAGGTACCCAGTGAGTAACGATCCTCCTCTCTGGTGCTGACCCTGAGACGTGGCTGAAACGATTCGAGGAAAACAACCCTTCTCTTTAATTTCATGTTTTTACTCAACATTGGGAAACGAACTCAACACACGGCCTGTGATCCAACAACCTGCCGTCCCATTAAGCTAATGTGGGCGTTGGAGCAGAAGCCTGGCGCGGATCCTGGCAGCAGGAGCAGCCGTGGATAGATGGAATGATGTCGCAATTATCAAGTTGGCATCCTGCGGCGCTTTTTTGATTCAGTTCATGAAATACAAGCGTCTCCAAGAAGCAGAAATCTTTCCAGTAATTGCAATGAAAAAATGTTTTTAAAAATAATGACAGGGTGTAAATCATAGCGGCAACAGCTGGTGAGTGGGAGGATGCTGAAGTTCAGGGGAAAGGGGGGGGGGCATGTGTCTCTTCAGAATTAGAAAATGAATCAAATCTACTTCGTAACTCGAGCACACATCTCTGCCGAGGCCGAACAATCCTTCACATTGTCGTAGAGATAGAAGAGAGGAGCAGCACTGGTTGTTGACACTCACCATACAGGATGTTGATGAGGGAGATCGGCATCACCAGGATTCCCACCAGCATGTCGGCCACCGCCAGCGACCTCAGGAAGAAGTTGGTGGCGTTCTGCAGCTTCTTCTCCAGCGACACGGCCAGGATCACCAGGATGTTTCCCCCGATCGTCAGAGCGATGATGACGAGGATGAGCAGCGCCGGCCAGTTCTTGTCCTTCATCACGGCCCTGGTGACCGACTCCTGGGTGAAGTTCTCCACTCCTGCAGACATGGCCGCCGCTCCGCCACTCCCCCACGGCAGGGTCTGGTTGAGGTCCAGAGGGTTGCTGCTGGGCCAGGACATCCGGCCTCCGACCTCCAGGGAGGAGGTGGTGGTGCTGAAGCCTCCGAGGAGAGCGCGTGCTGGTCCGCCCATCCCGACGAGGGCCGTGGTTTGAACTCCCCTCCTTCACCAGCAGGGGGAGCGTTTATAAGTGTGTCTTCCAGAATGCATTATTACACAGTGGCGGGAGAAGGGGAGAAAAACAGGGCAGGGATGGGGAAGTGAGGATTTCAGAAAAGTGTTCTGCAGTTCCTTTCAAGTAAAGTCTCACTAGCTGCAAACTCAAATTGTTTGCTCGGGGTTGAATCGGCCATTTCTCAATGTTTAGTTACATTCTCCACAAGATGGGTCTGAGACTGTAAGGGTTCCCAGTTTAGAGCTAAACACGGACTGGTTCATTTCAATGGCTGGTGACTGGTTCATCCTTCAGTGTCTGGAGTCGGTGGTGGATCTCACTGGTTCGCTTGGTTGTTTCCCAGCTGGTGAAAGTAGTTTTTCTTCTTTCAGGTCAGAGTCAGTTTGTTCTATAGAAGAAAGAAACAACAGCAAAAAGAACATCAGGTTATTTCCCTTGAACGTCCAAATTGTACAAATCCCCCCCGGTCCCTCCTCGTATCTTCTCTCTCTCCACTTCCCTCTTCATCTACACGTGCATCGATCTCTCCTGCTTCACCCGTCTCCTCCCTCAACAAACTAATGTCATGTGTCAGCCATCCTAATAAACGTTTAGGGGCGACAGCGACTATCAATGTCACTATAGTCGCTTAAAATGAAGTGTGATAAAACGAAACAGAAGCCTTGATGTTTACACTCTCACTCCCCGTGTGTGTGCTGGGCGAGCAAAGCACTGCCTGTCCTCTCTGTTTAACCTCACCACTCTGACAGCGCCGGGATTTAGCTCCTCATAAATGTCTTCAAGGAGAGGCGGGGGTAGTCGGTAGTGTGTGTGTGTCTGTTGTGGTGTGTGTGTGTGTGTGTGTGTGTGTCTGAGAGAGTGAGAGCGTCTTCAATCCAGAGCCTGAGCCACGGAGCAGCACTGAGACGTGTTTTAAAAGAAGACGTATTCTCCTCATATTCAGCTCGATGGTTTTAATTAGTGTTGTTACTGGTTTTCATGCTCTCATGTTCAGAAACCACTTCTCCTCAGACTGTTCAAAGCTGCAGCTCCTCTGTTCAGCCTCTGTCTGAAAGGCTGGAGTTTAGCTCCTGTTTCCTTCCTCATTGACCAACGTGACCGAACATAAAATCATTAAAATAATGTTTTGGTTTGAAACCCGGTGCTCAGGTGGAGTCTCCACAATTCACCACAGACTTTTTAACTTTGTTAACGCTTCACACTCACAAAAGGAAAAAAAACATAACACACACTAGACGACAGAAACATCACAAAGAACAAAGACATCATACGTCCCAGAATAAAAAGCGAATGTGTGTGTGTGTGTGTGTGTTGTGTGTGTTTGGATAAAAACATCTCCACACGCACTCAGACGTCAAGCTGAGACAGTTTTATCAGGTGTTGAGTCTATGATGATACAAACAGAGTAGAGGAGGCTGTGTGTGTGTGTGTCTGTGTGTGTGTAAATATCACACTCATCTGCTTCTTCTGTGTGGGCACGTGTACATTTCTATATTGCACAACGTGAACACATTTGTATCTCTGTGTAATGTCTGCGTCTGGCGTTTGTTTGTGTTAATTACTGTTTGTGTATAAATGAACAATCTGTGCAAACACAATCACTCATTGAGATTATCTGTGCGTAGACGTGGGCGGGTGCAGTTGTGTGCTTTCGGCAACAAGTCGTCACCGACAAACTACAAATAGTTTCACGGTTAGAGGAACAGTTTGACACTTTTTATATTAATAACTTCATCCAACGTTTGAATGTGGATGAAGTTGAGCTTGGATCTAATCTCTGGTGTGGAGCTAATGAAGGTTTGTGTTCTCGTGCCAGGTTCACGACTCAAATTAGACGATGACAAGATGACAAGAAAACGATGGTTTCATTCAAACTCAGGGTTTGTGTGCTGCCTTCTCTTCCTCCTTCCCTTTAATCTGTTCTCTCCTCTCAATCACTTCTCCTTTATCCCTCCAATCTATTCTTCATCTAACACTTCCACCTCTGTCTCTCCATGCTCTCGTGCTCCTCCTCCTCCTCCTCATCTTCATCCTCTCTTCTCCCTCTCTCTGTGATGTTTAATGGCTGGCCTGCAGTGCTGTTAAGTTTCCTGTGAACTACGCTGATACCCTCCCCGTGAGAGGAGGCGATAGGAAGCAGCCTGTCTCTTACACCGAGTGGTGCAGAGGTGATAAACACACACACAGGTTTCTCCATTAGATCCTCATCTGTTCTCTTCATGAAAGGTTGTTTTTTAAAGCCATAATGTTGTGCACCATCATTTAGATTTAATGCAAACAGCAATCTCCATAATGACCTGAGGAAGCCACACCACTCCGCGGCGTGTTATTGACTGTACGCTGTGCAGGCTTGTTTGTTTCATGCATAAACAAGAGCAGGACAGATAATCGATGAATCCTGATAGAACGTGTGGTTACTGCTCTGTGAGTGTCCTGCTGGGGACGAAGATCCATATTCAGCTGCTTTCAGAAATATACTGAAGTCCAAACACATTCTCCTCAGATGATCCGGAGGTGTCAGCGAACAGTTGATGACGTGTGGACATACACATCTCAGGATGAAGAAGAGGAGCCGTGCACATTTAGAATGACCAAGACGTCAACTATGACAGACGAGGAGGTTCCAGAGCTTTTGGTGATGAGGGCCGACGCCGGTGTGGATGAGCTGTCCTGTCTCCTGCTGCTCTACAGGCTCCGCCCCTCGCCTGGATGTTTCCCTACACGAGTCGGAACCCAACGGAGACATTCCTGGGGTTTATGTCTGGAGACAGATTCCGTTTTGTGTCTTTGTTGGATGCAACAGGCTCGTTCAGGACGACTAATTCTCCCTCTCTCAGGTTCTGACAGACAAAGTCGAGCTTCACTGAACTTCATCAGGTGAACAGATCTTTGTGTTTGTCTTTACTGCTCCTTTGCGATCAGAGAAACAGCTCATTCCAAACAAGTTAACAAACTGTGTTGGGGTTACAGAAGAGCAGAGCCACAGAAAACCTGACTCTGATATTTTCATTTCTCTGTCTGTAGCGTGGCGCTCGGCCGGGTGGAAACTCCCTGTTTCTCACCTTAACAAGCTCCTTGGGCACCTGCTTGAAAAGTGAAATGCATCACTCCAAGTGCAGCTGAGGCTGTTCCCAGGACGAGGATTTAAAAACAGGTAAAAGTTGAGTCAGGTGGAGAAGTGTCGAGTCACTGTGTGGGAAACAGGCACTGAAGACGCCTTCACTGTGAAGGTTTGGAGAGAGAGACGACGGTGAAACAACGGAGCAGGAGTGAGAGTGCATGAGATAGAACATGAGGGCAATAGACAAAGAGATGGATTGTGAAGACGGAGAGAATAAGTGAAAAAACGCTGTCGTCCCAGAATCTTGTGAATCTGGTCACTTACTCCTCCTCGACTCCTCCGATCGATGAGACCTGACCTTTGCGTCTGTTTTCCGTTACGGCGGCGGTGAGCCGCTCTCGCTCTACCCCCCGCTGTATCCAATCCCTCTGTCATCTGTCACTCCACCACCTCCGGAGCGAGGGATCAGCTTCATCCATCTGCCTGCAGACACACAGAGGGAGGAGAGGGACGGCAGAAAGAAGAGTAAACAAACGATTCAGATCGAAAAAAACTGAGGTTCAAAATGGGACATGAAACCACACACACACACACACACACCCACACACCACACACACACAACAACAACAACAACACAACGCATGCAATATTAATCCTCTGTTCTCTCATCCAACACACAATAAACACCACACGCAAACAATCACACAGGTGGATGATTCTTAAATTATTCTCATTTGTAGCAGCAAGAGGAAAACAAGCAGCGAAAGAGGTTTCACCAAATTAACCAGGATCTCACAGATAAGATGTTTTTTTGTCACATGACCGACAGACGAGCTGCAGGAACTTGACATTCATCAGCCGTCGCCCCGTGTTTGTGTTTCATTAAATGTCACACAAACATCACCGGGGTCGTATTTCACACAGAGGGGTTCAAGAGCGACACTGATGTTGAAACGCTGCTCACATTTAGGAGCTCACAGGAAGTGAGTCTGTCTGACACGGATCACACTTCACACCTTAGTGGAGAGTGGTGCATGATGGGAGGATGGATTGGTGTTGTTGTTGTCACTCGGGTCATTTCCATCCGAGCTGCCACTGAATGATGATGCACTCCAGACTTATGATTCATATCACGTCCACGAGATGTAACTTTCAGAATGCGGAGGTAGCTAGTGCAACACTTTAATAAGAGAATGAGAGAGAGAGAGAGAGAGAGAGAGAGAGAGAGAGAGAGAGAGAGAGAGAGAGAGAGAGAGAGAGAGAGAGGGAGAGAGAGAGAGAGAGAGTTGAATTTGTTTAAAGAGTCAAAGTGTTAAGGTTTATCCTCCGCTGGCTGATGTAAAAGGCCATTAACACAAAGCTGCACTGCTAATGTGATACTGCATAATCCCTCCATCTTGTGTGTGAGTGTGTGTGTGTGTGTTGTGTGTGTGTGTGTGTGTCAAGACAGAAGAGGACGGTGTGTTAATCATTTAACTAAAGATATTCTGTCTGTCAACTGCTGTGAAGGATCGTAAGAAGTGCAGCTCTGAATGTGTGGTGTGTGTGTGTGTGTGTGTGTGTGTGTGTGTGTGTGCAGGTCGACGTGCCACAGGCGTCGCACTGCAGTGTGTAAAACCGACAGATAACAGATCGTGCTCGCTCTCAGACACAATGGGGAACAGAACAGAGACTCCACATCATACACTGGGACAGTTTGGAACATGGAACAGATCGAACCGCTTACCTCCTGGTTAGTGGACGACCCGCTGTACCTCCTTTTTATTGGTCAAAAACGTAGTTAAGTTAAATTAGCACCGCGAGGTTCTTAAAGCTGAGTAATTTGTGTTCTCAACCCCAGAGGGACGAAGAAGGAGAGATGAATGGGAGGGAGGATGAGGAGGAGGAGGAGGAGGAGGAGGAGGAGGAGGAGGAGGAGGAGTGAATAAGGAGGGAGTGAATAAGGAGGAGGAGGAGGAGGAGGAGGAGGAGGAGGAGGAGTGAATAAGGAGGAGCACTGTCACTCAGTACTCGATAAGCGAGCTCATGAAATGAAGTGTTTTTTCATCGGTATCAACACGACTGTACGAACAAAATACCAGAAACAACACTCACACACACACACACACACACCTCTCTGTCTTCAGAAGAAGAACTCATTATGTTATTCTGAAAGGCTTCGTGGCTATTAATCAGAACCCCCCTCCCCCCCCACTCTCTCTGCATTGAACAGCCAGTATCACTGAACTGAGAGACAGAGCGAGACACAAATGTGACGAGTGAGTGAAGCACAAAGGAGCCGTGAAGTCAACGCCACACAGACCGATCTGCAGAAAGAACCTCCCGCTGAAATTAACTAATCTCACACAGAAAGGGACGAGGTCTGCAAATGCAAATGGAGGTCGTTTCCACTCGGCTCAACAAAAACAATCGGCAAAGGAAAAGGTGTCTTTGATCATCTGTTCATCTTAAGTTAGATCTTTAATCTCATGTATTAGTTCAAGGAAGACAGAAAAGAAGTGAAGCGATGTGGAACCTGTAGTTTGTCAAATTTCCCGGTGAGATCTAAATCCAGCTGCAGGTTGTCGTTTGTGGAGCTCACATGAAATGAGTCTGCTCGGCTGTCGTCATAATTCATTCAACAGCTGCACTTCCATCCACATTTATCATATCATTAATTCATTGAGGAAAAAAACAGCTTCTGCTTGGAGTTGGAGGTTGTACATTCACATTCCCCAGGTGCTTATCTGTGATTCATGGCATTTCAAACAGGAGATAGTGAAACAACGTGAAGAGCCCGGGAACAGAAAGTCAAGATAATAAGGGGAATCTCATGTCTGCTCAAATCCTCTGTTATTTGTCATATATTGTGTGTTTATCCTGTTTGTTAAGGCGGGTTGTGGCAAATCTATTACTTCAGGTCTGTTGGTGCGTACACCCGCTCTGACCTTGACTGTGTGTGTGTGTGTGTGCCGCCGTCTCCCGTTGTCTGGCAACAAAACAACAACTGGTGCTGACTTTTATTTTGCTTTTGATTTAAAGTTATGACACTCCTGCAGTGAGGGGAGGGGGGGGAGCTGCTGCGTCTCGGAGCGTGCACAGAAAACACTCTATGTTCCGCGTCAGGTCTTTGTACGTGTGTTTATTTTGAGTGTGTTTTGTTTGTGTGTCCATATTCTCCTCTGTGCTGCTGTCAAGAATTCCATTAAAGCACAGTTGATGCATCAACATCATAAGCACACACAACAATTGGTACAGCAGCGGAGCGGCAGGCAATCAGGGAGACATTTTACCATCTCTAAAGAAAAGGGGTTTTCAGGAACAGGCTTTTTTCCTCCATTTATAATTCTGCTCAGCCAATATTCGTCTATCTGCCGACTCCTGATGGAAGTGGAGAGCACCGAGTCGCCCGTAAGAGCCAATGTGGCGTTCGCTTGCTCAGCCAGACGGCGGGAAAAACTCGTTGTCTCAGTCTGAGGAAGCAGTTACTTCTGTGAGCTCATGAGTATCCGTGCTGGATGTGAGCAGAACTCAAAAGGTCCTGAATCACAGTTTATAAGCAAATAACAGGATCAACTCATTTTCAGAATATTATTGTTTCCAGCCCCGGTATGTGTGTTTGTGTACAAAATATCTGAACAATGCATTCACCGACTTTCATCAAACTTAGTGGGAATATTCCTCGGGAGTTTGTCTCCAGATGATTCATATTTGAAGCCGATTGGTTAAAGATCGAGGTCAAAGGTCAGGGCTACAAATATGGTCTGAAAAAAACAAATTTTCCAAAATATCTCCCACAGTCTGAAGCAGCATGTTTCCAGATGATGTGACGTCACTTTAACGACCTCATCGGCTCTGTGGAGCATGTTACATCTCTCAGCTCAGTGTTTAGGTCTTTACAGCTTTAATGTCTTATCAGCCTCGGGTTTCTCACCGCCGCTGAACACCAGCGAAACATTAATTCACCAGTTAAGTGTGATGAAACTTATTCTGGTGTCTGTGTGTGGCGCTAACAGAGCCGGCCTGAATTAAATCTCCCGGTGGCAACCTTCACTGTTGCACCTGTTAAGTGTCAAATGACAGAGTTACACCATAATCATTCTTATTGGTGCATTAAATGCAGTGAACTCAATCCTCTGCCTCTGCTGAAATAACTGAAACACCTCTCTCTGTCTGCGGGGCCTTTAAATCTTTAAATTTTCATTTAACTTCTCTAATTTTAATCTGCTGTAATCGATCAAGGTCAGGGCAGGAGATGAAACAGCCCGAGCAGGTTTAAAACCACAGCAATCAGTGCTTTCCCTGTTCTGTATTATTAAAGTCATAAAGGCACTGGTCCCTGCGGGGAGCACATTGTGAGTAACACTGTGGAAAATGAAAGAGGCTGTGGGATGAGTTGGTTTTCACACCACAGGGATCACGAGGGAGAGGAGTGAAGGTGTGAGGCTGCAGGTAAAACATGCTCCTGTGTGTGTCTGTGTATGTGTGTGTGTTGGATGACTCCAGTGAATAGCACCATTATATTACTTGAGAATTACCTGTACACACTTCATGTAATCAGGCCTGATGGTTGACGATTTATTTCACTTTGTATTTTGTGATTTCTTGCACCTTGTATTTAATTGTGTATTATCACAGAAACACACAGTAACACACAGTAACACACAGTCACACACAGTAACACACAGCAGGAACTTGCACACATCTGATGTGTGAGTTCAGACAGATCAGAGCAGAAACACTCTTTTATTGCTTTCTAACACCAAACTAAATATAACAGGGGTTTTGTCTGAGCTGGTGAAAGACGTGTTCCAGCTGTGCCACATAATTCCCACAATGCACGGCGTTCCACCCTGGAATGTAAACACAACTCCTCTCTCCCTGGACCACGTGCAGCACAGACAGATGCTGACCAGTTGTGTCTTAGGCTCATAACGTGTGTGTCTGTGTCGGGGTGTTTATACAACAGAAGGTTTTCATCGGAGCGATCTCATTGGTCGAACACACGTGTCCCAGATGTGCGGCTCCTTGCTTGTCATTGGCTGCTCCCATACGGTTTTTCTAATCAGGGGTTCAGCTCCCGAAACTTTTTAGATTCTAACGTTTTTAAAGTGAACTTTCTTCTGCAAACCTGAATTGTTAGAAATCAAACTTTCCTCCATGGATTGAAGGTATTTCTGTTGCTGTGTGTTTGTGTGTCGTGTGTGTGTCTCTGTGTGTGTGTGCTCTCTGCACAACCCTTGCATCACCAGCTTATCCTTCACAGCTTAAAGTGTCAGAGGTGCTTTTATCACAATGAGCCTTTCATTCGCTCTCGTTCCTTCACCTCCTTTCTTTCTCCCTCTCCGCTCACACAGCAGCAAGTGTCGTTTTTTAACGGTTATTAAAAATTCACGTTACATTTCTGTTCCTGCTGAAGTCGGTAAGTCAACACAGATGAACGCGTCAAATCAAATCAAAAACATCGTGGATACAAACTAAATGAAAGAGTAACGAGGTCGTGACGTTTCACCTAATTTGTTTAATATCAAATTGGCGCCAAAATAATAAATCCAAACACACGACTCTCATAAGACCTGAACCTTGAAGATGAGCATCTTTGAGAAAAAAAACCCCAATTCACTTCAATTTATACTTTTAAAAATAACAAACAAAATCTGAGCATAAAGATTGAATTTCCCTCTCCAATCTCCGATCCGGGCACACGAGCACGAGCCGTGATTACAGCGAGCCGGCGGCTGACACGCTCTAATCACCACGGAGCGAGGCCCAGAGCGGCCAAATGAAACATCCAGCACCCGGAGCTGAATCACACACCCGGCTGAGTCCGGACCACGGGCGGGGGAGCGCGCGCGCGAGAAGAAAGAATTGAATTCTGCGAAAACCAAAGAAAAGCATTAAAATGGACGATTGAATCCGTCTCTCTTTCTCTCCGTCGCTCTGTTCTCCTGCAGAGCGACGTGGAGCCGCTCTGTGAGGGCGACGCCCACATCCGCTCGGCCTCAGTAGGTTTTAATGGTAATGAGACATTATGCAAACACTACAGGAGCAGAACACTTATGGTAATCCCACTCTTACATTACATATAATCGATGTATACTGTGCTGCGGAACAGCATGTTACACAAAAACACTCACTGACGGACACACAAACATATATATGATACAAACATTCTTTATGTATAGACACAGTAAAATGGGGAAGACAGCGGAAAGAAAATCCTGGATCTACACATTTAGATTCATCTCCGTCTGTAACTCTGTCGTATTAGAGAGAATATACCTGAATTATCGAACGTGCATTGTGAGTGTGAATCAAAAACAACACAAAAGCTTCAGTTCTACACAATCTGGCCGATGACGCAGATCTGAGCTCACGTAACCTTGAGTTGAGAAGGAGGTGAGGAGAGGAGTCCTTGACTTTCACTGGAAACATAATCGACAGAAGCAAAGGAGGCAAATCTGTCCAGAGTGTGTGTGTGTGTGTCTGTGTGTGTGTGTGTATGCATGTGTGTGCATGTGTGTGTTTTGTTCAAATTTGTTTCCAAACCCATAAAAGCTTTTTCTTCTGCCACAAGAAACCACAAGGATCTTTGACTTACAGACTTTCATGAGGCTGAGTGATTACATCACACACACGTAGTGGGTGTGTGTCTGTGTCATGTGTGTTGTGTTTGAACTTGTTTGTGTGTGTTGTACATGTCTCTTCACAGACAAGGTACATCAGACACGTGTTCTCCAGCAAAGGATTTCATGATACAGATTTAACGTGTTTTTATTATAACGTTAATGTATATATTTATGTGGAATATAAATAAGGAAAGAAAACATTACCTCTACACACACACACACACACACACACACACACAACCACACACACACACACACACACACACACTCACTCAGTCTTTAGCTAACACAGTAAGAGCATCATCCCCTGTTGCTGTGATTATGTTGTTGCTATCAGACGATCAGTTTCTGCTCCTCCACGGCTCCACTCACACCCTGAGGTATTGAGATGGATTACCACTGTGTGCGCCACTTGTGTGTGTCTTTAGATTGTGTACGTGTGCATGTGTCGATAAACGGCCTCTTATTTCTCCTCTCCCCTTCCTTCAATCTCCATTTTTCACCCTTTTCTCATTACCTGACAAGTAAAAGTCTTTATATTTAGAACTAACAGGACTAAGCAGCCTTTTAAATATAATGTTTATTGTTTTATGCGACACAGAATTGAATTCTAAGATCTCTATTAAATCAGGCGATAATTTATCACTGGTGACATAATTAGATAAATTCCAATCTCTCCCCTCAGACTGTTTTAAGTGTTATTGTTCTTGTGTATGTTTTTAGTCAGTTTTTGTGGTTTGATTGTTGATTATTTGTTAATAAAACGTTATCAAAGATAAGGAGAGGCCCCCTGAAGAATACAACATCTGACGAGACACTAAATAGGAGCCAGAGGAGGATGGAGAAGGACAGAAATCCAGAGAGGAGGAGAAGAAGAAGAAGAGGCTGACGTGACCGTCTCCCTGAGAAGAAAAGCTGCCAAGGTGCTCTTTGCCCTTGAGTGGGCAGCGACACACTCATGCCTTCTCCCTCTCTGCATCCATCCATCTCTCCCCAGTGAAGGAGGAGAAGCAGTGAATAGCAGACGCTCCAGGGGGGGGTGACACATCTCCCCCCCCCCTCCCCCACCCCCTCTCTCCCTCCCTCTATGGAAGCTTTATACACGATTCCTCCTTCTCCTCAGCCTCCTGCACTCGAGTCCTTTCACTCTCCTCTGACGGATTTCAAGGACTTGAATCCAGATGTGAAAGGTCAGAGCTTTGAACAGAGCAGTGCACAGAGCGTCCAGCAGGAGAACATCTGGAAGCTCTGGGACGTTCAGGTTCAAATCGGCTGCTTGAATCTGTATCCTTCAAAATAATGTTGATAAGGCAAATGCACATAATCACAGTTGTGTGCACACACACACCAGTGTGTCAGTCGACATACATTTTATTCCAGATTCAAATGAGGTCACTGTGACCTTTGACCTTCGACCACTGAAACCTAATCAGTTTATCTTCTACAAATTATCTTGAGGCAGATTTGAAATGTCCGGTTCAAGAGGCCAAGAGCCTGTTTTCATGAGGCCACAGTGACCTTGACCTTTACGATAATGAGGTCACCGTAAACCGCGAGGGTTTGACACAACTATTCACATTTTACACCTACGGTCGATTTAGATTCTCCAGTGACCCCACGTGCACGGACGCAGCGTGAGCTCAAGAAGAGCTGAAGCGAAGGAAGTCTAAGCACAACGGGTCTGATCGAGTGCAAGCGCCGGGTTTAGAGAGTGAGGGTGAAGAGGAGGTGGTGTTCTGAGGAAGGGCAGCTCGGTGCGGCCTCTGATGGATGCTACCATTCGCAGTGAACCACATACATCACGGAGTGCGGAACTTTGAACAAGGACTTCCTGTGCTGGGTTGTGCTGAATATACGATCTCTCCTCCTCAGGGCCACACACACACACACACACACACACACACACACACACACACACACACACACACACATGGACGTACTATAGATCTGATCACATCAATGTGGAGGTCATGTCCCTGATGGATGTTGACCTGCTGATAGCCACCGCCACGTTTAACCTCCAGTCCTCCACACCTCCATAACCCATCTCTTATCCCCTCTCTCGTTCTCTTCTTCCTCTCCTCCATCCATCTCTTTTCCTTTCCACCACCGTCATGATTCATACCCGTGTCAGGTTTTTACTGCTCAAGCTTCTTCTTCTTTCACCAGAGCTCATCCTCAGAGTCGTTAATGGACCGTCTCACCCGTCTCTCACTTTTCTTTTCACCGTCTGTCTTCACTCCCTCTTTTCTCTCCTCCTGACTTTGGGCCTAATTTCAGCCGTCACCTTCCCTCACACATTCCCTCCTTCATTGAACTCCATCTCACGGCTTGCCATTAAATGTGCAGTATTTCATTCATGCCGAACAGCAGGATGAATAATAACGACTTTCACATGCGTAGATCCTGTAATACACATGTTTGACCACTAGGAGAGTACCACTTCACTGCCACACTCCTCTTTTTTTCCTCTGTCCCTCTTTCTAATTGGTCTCCAGGAGGTCTCCCGTCCATCACCACACACACCATCTCTCATCGCTCCTGCAGCTTTAACTCTCACAAATCAGGCAGAAGAAGAAGATGATGACCAACAGCGCTCAAGGGCCCTCACGCTGTTATTAAGATGCTGCGCTCAGGGCCTTAAGTACACACTCACACACACACACACACACACACAATTACACACACACACACACAGACACAAACACACAGAGAGAACATAAATAACCAGACGGTGGATAGAGGACGTCTGGAGCAGAGAGGAGGAGCAGAGAGGAGGTGAGAGGAGTAGAGAGGAGTAGGATTCTCAAGATCCATAAATGGTTGAATAGGAAAACTGTGAAAATGTTGAATAACGTATCACAAAGTTACATTTACATTTCGGACATTTAACCATCCACCAAGTTTTGTAAAAATCTGTTCAGTAGTTTTCTGAATCCTGATAAATATCAAACCAAACTATAAAAGCTTACGGGGTTCAAACATCACCTCCTTGTCAGAGGCTGAAATGAATCAAATCTTGGTATTTAAAAGTTGCCGATCACCAAGTTACTGGATTTATCTTTCATCTTTAATTTCTTAGAACTGAAATGTCACATTTTCATTCAGAGCCTGATGTTTGAAGTGTTGCAGCTCCACACATCATATAACCTGTTAGCAGTGGAGCTTTGAAAGCAAAGGCGAGCGAGACAAACACACATGAGCTTCTCTTCTTCATGGTCTGTTCTTCTTATTTCCATCTGTCAGTGAGTGTTGTGTTCCTCCGCCTCGCTCCGTCTTATCCACGTCCATCTGCGTCGGGACCGACTCCAATTAATTTACACAAAGTGAACAAACACTCAGCCGACGTGACGCAGGACAAACACAACAACAAACCATCTTCTGTCTCTTAATTTACCTCCAGCACAGAAACTAGATATAAACTCTGCAAATGGAAAAATCTCAAACTGAAGAAGGTTTTATGTTTGTATTCACAAACGCAACAGGAGAACGTACAAACAACAACACACACACACACACACACACAAACACTGGGGGGTGATGCACCATGAAATGAAACACACAGCAGGGGTTTGGTGTGTGTGTGTGTTTGTGTGTGTTGTCTTTTTCCAGCATTAACACTGACCTTTAAAGGACCAGCACAGGAACCAAAGCCTGGTCCTCATGAGCAAAATGTAATTTCTGAGATCCTGTGAAGGTTAGAGGTCTAATGGGAATTGTGGGTAAGTTAAGGTTAAGGTTAAGCATGAACTGGTTGTGGTTAAGGTAAGGGACAGTGAACAGAAGACAATGCAAAGTCTAATTAAGGATAACTGC